>JAMLFT010001876.1:0-28246 GCA_026544285.1 Pachyrhizus erosus | reverse complement strand
TTTATTTATATTTAATTCATAGAAATTTATTTTTAATTCCTAAAAATTTATATTCTGACTTTCTAATTTTTATATTTTTCTTCTTTTATTTTTATTTTATTTAAAATATCAAAAATATATTTCCTATTTGTAAATTAGTTTATATTTTTATTTTAAGTTGATTTTAATTTAATTAACTAAAATATTCTCTCTCTCTCTCTCTCTCTCTCTCTCTCTCTCTCTCTCTCTTTTTCTCTCTTTGTAAATATTATCTACTAGTTAGATAATATTTTATCAAGAAAAATAAAATTATAAATCCTATTTTTGGTTAAATTAAAATATTATAAAGGAAAATTTTCTAATTGAAATTTTATAATTTTATTATAACAAAAACTAGATGTTACAAGTCTATCCCCCTTAAAGAAATTTCGTCCCCAAAATTTGTATTCCTAAAATAACTAGGGGTATAATTCTCTCATTCTACTTTCTAACTCCCATGTAGCATCTTCCTCGTTCGTTGTACTCCAAATTACTTTGACCAAGTTGATACTTTTATCTCTGAGTTGTTTTATTCTCTGATTGCTGATTCTAACCGGTGAAATGTCACACGTTAGATTTTCTCTAACCGATACATGATTAGGTTATATTACATGATTGAGATCAGGAATATATTTTCTAAGTTGTGACACGTGAAAGACATTATGTAAGTTGGCCAAAGAAGGGGGTAAGGCTACTTGGTAAGTAATTGGGCCAATCCTTTTCAAGATTTGGTACGGTTCTATAAATTTGGGTGTCAGCTTTCGGGATTTTAGGGCTCTACCTACACCGATTGTAGGTGTTACTTTTATAAAAACATATTGTCCTTCTTGAAATTCCAAAGACTTCCTTCTCTTATCATAATAGCTCTTTTGTCTATCTTGAGTAGCCTTTAGTTTATCTTGGATAGGTTTCACCTTTTCTGTAGTCTGTTGTAATATCTCAAGCCCTAGTAATAATGAGTCTCCTATTTCGAATCAACACAGAGGAGTTTTGCACTTCCTTCCATATAGTGCCTCATATGGTGCCATACCTATGCTTGCGTGATAACTATTACAGACTGTGTAAATAAGGATCATACAAAATATAAGTTTGAGAATGAATGGTTAAAAGTTAAACTTGTTTGTTTACACAAAAATATTTCTAGATTTCAAGTTGGATATGTTGCCATCAAAATCCTTTTGAAAAATCATCAACATCCATTTGATAAGTATGGACTTAGGTTTCATAAAACAAACTCTAGATCATCTATCCAAAAGTCAACTATAATTTGTTGTCATTATTCTGGTAAGTCTGGTAATTTAGAACATAGATGTTTACACAAAAGAAAGCTAAAGACCGAAAAGACTAAGAAAATTAATGATAAAGGACCCAAATAGAATTGGGTACCAAAGTTTAATTGTGTCTATTGTAGATATTATTGCTATGAAAAGCTCAAGGTTCAAGCTGGTACATGGACAATGGCTGCTTATTATTAGATAAAATGACTTATTTCACAAGGAATCCAAGAGAGGGTGAATTGAATTTTTTTAAAATTTCTTTGAAAACCACTTTTTTTTAAAAATATTTTTGCAAGTGAATATTTCTTTGAATCCTTAATGTGATAGTGTATAATTAGTTGAATTTTCTTGTCTTTTATTACAAAAACAAATTTTAACACATGATCTTAGAAAAAACTTGTAATATAAATAAAAAAATTAAAAAGATGAGATAAAAGAGAGACAAAAGATGTTTACTAGTTCAATTTCAATATGAAATCTACGTCCAATGTTATCCAAAATAGTTGAGCTTGAACCAAATCCACTATTGAATTTTCATACACACAAACTCACATAGATATGCACACCGTATGCACCATACCTCTAGAAAGACTTAAGAACTACTGCAATGTAGAAAGCCTATCTACATGTAGTACAATTGGGACCCAAAAATAAAAATCAAAAGAGTTTAAGGAAAGAATTCACCTTGAGTGAAGATATGAACAAACGAAATTCTTTCTACGGTACTTTCATATTCCCTTAATGTTGTTTAACCAAGATTCATTGCTTTCATGATGATAAAAGAAAATTTGATTGAAGTGAATTCTTAGATGTGTAACGTTCGTTTAAAATAAAAACTTAATAAAATAAAATAGTGAAGATATTAGTAATTAAAATGAGAAATTTAAGCACATCAAGAAATAAATAATAAAAAAAATGATTCTTTTAAAAGTATTTATATTTATTCTTATTAATAATATTGGTGTTATGTGAGGTTGTGTTTAAATTAATTTTGTTTAGGAAATTAATTATTGTTGTTATAATTGTTAGTGTAATAAAAATTAATTAATTAATTAATTAGAAATGAATAATAGCCTAACTACAAAATTTAAGAAAAGCTTTTAGCCTTACACCTTTTTGTTTTCAAATTCAGAAGGAGGAGATGTTTAGGTCACCCTTCCAGCTTTCGATTAAACCCCTTGATGGTCGATGACGGTTTGATCCACTACACGAGGACAATTTTACTTCTTTTGATTTACTGACTTGTTGTAATTTATCTTTTGTAGAACTTTACTCCTTTTTAGTCCTTGGCATGTAATGGGGATAATGTTGTACTAATTTTGGGCTATGGAAAAGTAAACATGTATTGTGATGTATTGGCTTATTTTGTAATTAATTAGGTACTATATGTCTATTTGTTACTATAATTAATATGTTACATTACCCTCGCCTATTGTGAAAATTTCTTATATAAGATAACTGTGGAAATATAAGATTATGTTATCGTTTGAATATATAAATGGTTTTTTGGAATATAAGGCAAGATAATACTTTGGATAATTGGGAAAAATATTCAAAATTATTTACATCTACTTTAATCAATTCACATTAAAGGATATAGGAATTTGAAATTTTTATGTTTTTCTCAAGTATAGGACTTCAGAATTTTAATTAAATTAATGAATTTTTTTAAGGAAATTTTTTTTATTGTAAGAAATTAGAAAGGGCGTTACAAGATGATGATACACAATTTCAGGGTTCTCTCTAATGAAAAGAGTAATTGATATGAGAGAAAAAAATGTTTTTAGAAAGACTTTGAAACTATGTTTCTATAGCTTTTTGAATTGAAATAATTGATTATTACTAAGGACAGTTAATTATTTTGTTTTTATTACCATCTCAAAACATTGATGAACCAAATAATTGATTATATTACGAGATAATCAATTAACTACGCATAGTTGATTCAATTTATGGTATAAATAATCAATTATTTCAAGTGGATAGTTGATTATCTGTGAAATAATTTAATTTTTCAAAATACAACCAAAGCTTTGGATAATCGATTGATACAAGTGGATAATCAATTATCATTAGTAGATAATCAATTACATCAGTGGATAATCCATTATTTTGTTCTTGGATTGGTATTTAATAATTTTTAAAGGATTTTTTTTGCCTAGACTCAATCCTTATCTAACAAACAGTGAGAATTAATGATTGATCGATTGAAACATGATAACATGAAAGTATATCTAGCCTATATGAATGATTTCACAAACATTCACATATTAAAACTATAACAACCATCATAATAGATTATAGTTCATACTTAGAGTAAAGATTTTACAAATTACAACAACTTCAGGAAAACTATAGGACTTTAAAGTTACATAAAAACAAGGGGTATTATTTTAGTCATTACACACATGACACTTGATTGGAGAAAGATCTATGTTCCAAGACCTTAAACCTCTTAATGAATATGTTTCCTTTAGAGGCATGGGTAAAGGAAAAATCATTGGTGTAGGTAAGATTGGTAAGTCTCCTCTGCCTACCATTGATAATGTCTTATGTGTTGAAGGATTAAAATATAATATATGGAGTATAAGTCAATTTTGTGACAACAATTATACTATATTCTTCAACAAAGAAAACTACATAGTGAAAAACTCTTATGACAACATTCTTTTTACTATTAGACAATATCACAATTTGTATGAGATTGATATAAAAGGTTTGTATAAATAAAATGTACCATGTTTAATATCTAGAGAAGATGAAAGATGAGTTTGACATAAAAAGCTTGGACATGTTAATTCGAAACATATTTCAAAATTTTTTAAGAAAGGTTTAGTTAAATGACTGTTTGAGATTTCTTAAAAAACGCATCTTCTGTGTGAAGCTTGTGAGAATGGAAATAGATCAAAACATATTTTAAACTCAAAAATATTGTTTCCTTTTCTATACCTTTAAAAATTTTACAAATGAGTTTATTTGGACATACTAGAACTCAAAGTCTAGGCAGTAAGAAGTATGATTTTGTCATTATATATGACTATTCTAGGTATACATAGGTATACTTCCTACGCCATAAATATGAATCTTTTTGGGTTTTTGAAATATTTTTTAAAAGAATTCAAAATGAAAAAGGTTATTGCATCTCTACTATCAAAGGTGATCACAAAATAAATTTTGAAAACTAAAAGTTCAAATCATTTTATGAAAAAAATGTCATCTTTCACAACTTTTCTTTATCGAGGACTCCTAAATAAAATGGGGTAATTGAAAGCAAGAACATAACTTTAGAAATGGCTAGAACCATGCTTTGTAAAAATAGTGTTCTTAAGCACTTTTGGGCAAAAGCTGTAAATACCAATTGCTACGTTCAAAACAAAATATTAATAAGATTCATTCTTGAAAATACTCCTTGTGAACTATGGAGAGGAAGAAAACCCAACATTTCCTACTTTCATGCATTTGGATGAGGGTTTTATCTTAAACACTAAAGATCAAATTGGAAAATTTGATTCTAAAGTGGATAAGGGTATGCCTTGGATATTTTGATACTTCTAAGACATAGAATTTTTAACTCTAGCACATCTGATGTGGAAGAATCAATTCATGTGAAGTTCAATGATGCACTAATCTCTAGTAAGAAACTACATGATCTTGAGGATGATTTTTCATATTTTAAGATTTATCCTATAGCAAAGACAAAAAAGATTAATAGACAAAACACACTACTAAATAGACGAATCAATAATTTATTATTCCATAAATGAGTGACTGGAATGTCAACTATCACCCTCAAGATCAAACTATTGGAGATAGGATAAAAGGAGTCAAAACATGATCATCCCTTGAGAATGTTGCATGTTATTTCTTCGTGTTTGAGATTAAACCCAAAAACATAGACTAAGCTTTAGCAAATGACGAATGGGTCATCTCCATGGAAGAAGAACTTCATCAGTTCACAAGGAATGATGTCTAGACTCTTATTCTGAAACCTAAAAATAAAACCATCATAGAAGCAAGATTGATTTTCATAAACAAATTAGAAGAAGGAAGAAAAATGGTTAGAAATAAGGCAAGGTTAGTAGCTCAAGGATACAATCAATAGGAAGGTATTGCTTTACATAAACTTTTGCTCTGTTTACTAGACTAGAAGCTATAAGAATCCTTCTTGCCTTTGTTGCTCATGAAACCATTAAGCTTTTTCCAATGGTTGTCAAAAGTGCTTTTTTTAATGGTTTTATTGAATAAGAGGTGTATGTGAAACAACCACTTGATTTTGAAGATTCTATTTTAATATATCATGTTTTTAAACTTAAAAAATATCTTTATGGTCGAAAGCAAGCTCCTACAGCTTGGCATGACAAACTAAGTTATTTTCTTTTAAAGAATGATTTTATGAAGGACAAAGGTGATATTACTCTTTTTAAAAGCATAGTTGGCAAGGATTTCATTGTAGTTCTAATATATGTGGAAGATATTAATTTTTGGAGTTATTTATGAATCTTTGAGCAAAAATTTTTATAATCTAATGAAAAGTGAATTCGAGATGAGCATGATGGGAGAACTTAAGTTTTTCCTTGCCTTGGTCTATAAATAAAAAAAGAAGGAGAAGGTATATACATCCATGAATAAAAATATACAAAAGAACTTTTAAAGAAATACAACATGGTCAAATCTAAGCCTATGAGGACACCTATGTACTTCTCTTATCCTTTATCGAAAGACGAATCAAGTAAATTGATAAATCAGACAATCTATAGAGGTATGATTGACTCTTTACTATATCTTACTGTCAACATACTTGATATCATGTTTAGCGCCTATTAATGCGTTAGGTTTCAATCTAATCCTAAAGAGTCTCATTTAAAAACAGTTAAAAGGATCTTTCAATACATAGTTGGATCTTCTAACTTGAGTTTGTTCTATAAGAAAAGATAAGATTTTAGATTAGTAAGATATTGTGGCATAGATTATGTTAGATATAGAGTTAGAAGAAAAAGTACAGGCAGAGGAAGTGAATACCTCAAACCTTACATATTCTAATAGTAACGCCCATTTTTATCACTGTTATTATTATTATTATCATTATTATCATTATTTATAATTAATTACCACTAGAGATAGCGCACGAGTATTTACTTATAGCGTAACGACTCCAGGAAGTTACAATTTATTAATACGATAACTATTTTCATACAACACTTTCATAACAAGTTCTTAGTTCATAAAGTAGAAGTCATACATGATTCCAGGTGGTAATACAAATTTCTTAAAACACCATATTTTCTCTAACTTGCTCTAATCTAATCAGACGCTTTTGATGGATCGTCTTTATCTGTTGGCTCCTCCCTATGACTCCCACTGCCAGCTTGAAATGACCCCATTGAAGATGATGGTGGTTGAGGAGCTTGTGGCCTTCTCCAGTTGGCAGGTACGTTCAAGAGCCTAGGTGGTGGGGTCTGAGAAAGAACGATTGGTAGATCCACGTGATGAAACTGCCATGACACTACTATGTTTGTCTGTTTGAAAGCAAAACGTACGTATCCTATGAATGTATCGTCACCTTGGACCCGATCGTAGGTCCATCTTCCTCCAAAGGCAGGATTGTCAAGTGGAAAAGTGGTTGGAATTCTTCTGTCATGTTTGATCTGAAAGAATGGGGGGTGTAGGAGTGAGCCATCAATTTAGAATTAGGCTTAAGATAAAAGATATCCTTTTTTATCGTCAACTCTTATCTCCCCGTTCGTGCCTAAGTAGGTTCTCTACATCGTTGTTGGGTCCTTCGTTGCCTCCTTTACTACCAGCTTCGGGAGGACTTACACGAACATATCATTTAATATCCAATTCGTAACTTTTTGGTTGACGACCGAGAGTACATACCCTGACTGGTACTTGGTCCAGAGTACTCTAAACAGAATCTTGGTAATGCTCCGCTTTGTCGGGGACGCCAAGCAGGTACTATGACACCCTCTTTTCTCCAAGCGGTTCACAACTTGACACCTTATCTACCCCCAAGGTCTCACTATAGCCTACGTACATTCCTCAAGTATCTTTTGTGGTCAATCATTGCATTCTTTGTCTTAAATTCTCACTCGATAGGTTTTTCTTATTTATCTATCAACCTTATCTCGTCTGTCACTTCTCCTAATTCTTTTACAATGGTACTGGTATGATATCAAGATTCTCCACTAGAAATATTTTGTTTTGTACATCATAATCATCCTAGAATGTATCATCATAGTCTGAGTATATTTTAGTTCATTGTCTATCCTATGATTCAATAGGAATTTCTGTCACTGAATGGACAGTTCAACACTATATATGTATATATAGTTAAGTTTCACAGGTCATAGAATTATGTAATTTACATTTACATCTTCACTTAAAACATTTAAATGTGTAACCTTGATTGATTGTAATGAATCACCTATTTTCCTACTAAGAAATAGGGCAGGGGTAAAATGGTCATTTTCTAAATTAGATTGCCCTTGGGATATTCCTACCTTTGTTTTCCACTCCTAATATTTTATGTAGTTATCCATGTATGATAAGTTCGTTCTCCTTGGCTTCAGAGGGTTTCAATAGGGGAAAATTTAGTTTTCCTAATGCAGGGATATTTTAGTCATTTTTCATAAAATATGATTTTTCGAAGATTTTGTTTTCACAAATTTTACTTGATTACCTTATATGTAGGTTTCTGGGCTTATCCACATAATTTCCTGAATTCATAAAGCTAAAATAGAAATTTATTGCAAAGCAAGGGTGTTTTCAGAATTTTGAAAATAAATTAAAATTTTGTCAAATTTTATGAAAAAGATTTGTTTTACACTTTTTATCAAGCTTAAAACAGTCCTAAATGGACCAAGGAATAAAATGAATTAAGATAAAAAAACGTTTTTCTTAACTTTTTTTTTGTTATCTGTACCCATCCTTCTCCATCCTTCTCCTTAACAATATTATTTGCACCCCTCCCCTTTACTGTTCATCTTCTTCGTTTACTATTTTCGAACTAGAGAGAACTCGAATTTGGTTCTGCTTTGAGGGAGCCTCTTTTACTAAATCAATGCCACAAAAATATTACAAATGATATTCCAAACAAAAATTTATTAGAATAATGGCTCCTCTTACCTTTTGATGCTTTCCAACAAAGCTTGCGACGACACTCCGATGGGCGTGGCTTCCTCATTATCTTGGGAGTGTTTCTTCGAGTTTTTGGAATAGAAATGTTCGTGGCACGACTATGAATCTAACAAGAAGTAGCATTTTTCAAGGACTAAGTAGCGTTTTTCTTCCCTTTTGATCTGAATCTTGAGGGGTATTTATAATTCTTGTTTGGCTGGTTTCCTTCGCATTTACGTCTTGTAGGTGATGGGCGTTGCGTGAGATTGGATTGTTCAAGCGTTCAGAACCTAGTATGGGAGCTTTGAAGCTTGAGGTATGGCGTCCTGCAAAAACCATACTGAGGAAGGCGAAGACGACAACAGGGTATGGGCGACCCACGTGGTCGTGCACGATTCGCGGTTAGCATTCTGGAAACAATATTAAGTTATGTATTATTAATTGTCTTTAGTTACTACTGAACGCACTCTGGCTTAGCGGTTAAGACGCTGAGCGTAGAAGTGCCAGGTCCCTCCTTCGATCCTTGCTGAGGTGCTTTAGTTTTTAGTTTTTTTTCTTCATCTTCTTAAATTTTACTCTTTCCTTTTAATTTATTTATAGCTCAATTATCTCTATATTTATTATTTCTATTAATTTCCAAATCTTATAAATTCAAAATTTCTACTCATCCTTTCCTTGTCAAATTTTTATTTACTAATTCATTCCTTTAAACATTCACCCATATCCTATGATAAAAAGTAAACTTTGAGATTAATATTGTATAGGAATTTGGGATGTTACACTAATGAGCTAGCAAGAAATAAAACTCTATTGCTCTTTTAATTGTTTAAGCAAAGTATATTTTAGTAGCTAGTTATTGTTCTCAAATGCTATGTGTAAATTATCAACTGGAATTTTGTAATTCATAATGGAAGAATTCAAACTATTATCAAAAAGAGTCTCATCGAAAAATTTGAAACTATTATTGAAGAAGACTATACTTATTTAATGAAAAATTGTTTAGTTGTTGAAATAAATATAAATTTTAAGCCTATTAAGCATAAATAGAAATTGAGTTTTATAAAAAGCACAAATTATATTAAGTTTGAAACTAAGAGTATACCTAAAGCAAAATTTGTCCCCTTTGCAAACATATTTGGAGGAAAAGATCAAGATTTTTGTTTTAATTGTATTTTTAATTAATCATACTTGCATATTTTTAAAATAATGTATTGCTTAATATAGTTTATTATATATTTTATCTCATATATTTTGCACATGTGGTTGAGAAGGATAACCTAGAAAAGACAAACACAAGTAATGATGTTTCAAACAAGTTGTATGTTTGATCATCCATACGACAGGCAATTTGTTTACATTTATTATATTGATATCCATTTGAGAAATCATTTGTACTCTGTCGTCTTATTATGTTCTCCTTATAAATAGTCTAATCATTTATATATGCAATTATTACATAATGTCTTATGTTGTTTGTAGAGAGTATTTTCAATATTGTAGGATCCTTCGAAGAATAGAAAAGAAGATTCGAAAGCGTATTCAAGAAGTATTTTTCTATCACCTATAAAATTGTGCCCCACTACAATAAAAAAATCTAACACATGAAATGATGACAAGACCTTTTAACCTTGATAGGAGCCTACAAAAGGAGATAAGAAAATTGCTTTATTAGAAATTTGGTGACTAGTTGGTGAAAAATTAATTAATGCAACATTTAATGTTGATTCAGACCCCGCATAATGGATGAAGCGAGAATATCGTTGTGAGATAACGAATTCTAAAGATCTCGACTATAAATAGATGGAGACTTTAAGCACACGAGAATCTTCTCAACGAAAATAGAGATTTGAGCACATAAAAAGTTCTCTAACCCTTGTCACTGTTAAGAATTGTATATCTTTTAGTCTTTAAAAAGAATCTCTCAACCATTTGTATACACGAGTTATTCTCCAATCTTTATGCATTTATTTGTCTATTTCAAGTGTTTGAGAATCTTCTAAGCTTTCTAAACCTTAAACCTTAGAAGTTGTGAGGTTGAGCTAAAAGTGGCTTGAGAAAGAATACTTGGTTGTATTAGTTTGAAAAGGCTAGGACAAACACTACTTATTGTAGAGCGAGAAGTGACTTGTTAAAAGAATACTTAATCTATATATATAGTGGAACTTGTTGATTTATCAAGGACTGGATGTAGCCTAAGTGATAAAAGTGAACTTGAATAAAAATGTATGTGTTTATCTTTCTTCTTTTACTTGTTTTACTAATCGGGTGAATTGTTTAGCTGCAAAAAATTTTTTTTCATCCTAATAGATTGTTTGTCTCATCTATATTCATTTTCAAGTCCTTTCAAAATCTTCAGACATTTTGCTCTCTATTTGCGTAACATGTGATTTTTTGAAAAAGTTTGTATAAAACACAATTCAACCCCATTCCTGTGTTCTACAAACCCCTCAAGGTTGAGGGAGAACTGGATGTAGCTCAAGATTGGTATAAAACTTATGTTCTTATTTATTGTGTCCCCTTTCACGTTTTAGATGTCCAAATTTTTTTAAAAATCTTTCATATATCTTTTTTTTAAAGGATTTTATGAAAATATTTCAAAAATCACACACTATTCAACCCTAATTTTAGTGTGTTTCTAACCCTTTAATCTTTGTTATGGATAATTTGCCACACTAATTGCCTAATTAGCCATGTAAGTTTGTTGTTATTCTTATATGTGCTTATATGTGATTCAACCTATGTTGATTTGTGACTCAATGTATAACACCCTGAAAATTTGACCCAAATATAAATATAAATAGATATATTATACTATATATATATATACACATTTCTCGGTAGTTCCTTCTTTGCATTGCTTGTCTATGATAAAAAATTTCTAGTGGTATTTTACTTAATAATTTAATTACAATGATGTGATTAATTAATTTTTTATGAGATTAATTGTCAATGGCATTCAATTTATTATTTTAGTACCATGTTATCTCTACCTATTTCATTAAGTGATGTGCATATATTAAGTTATCTTTTGTAAATCTTGGTTGTAATTAATTCCTTGATAGATGAAAAATTATTTGATTAATAAAAAGTTTAATCAATCACACAAGTGATATGTTAGGTATCAAATTTTATAAAATAAAAATAAAATTTCTTTTATTTAAATTTTCAATCTCTAAAATGAATTGAAAATTTAATTATAACGTGTAACAATTTCACAGTATAAATTTATATCATGTAAATTATATTTAGGTTACCTAAACCTTTTAATCTAAAAAGGATTAACCCTTTTAATAATTAGTTAAAAGAGCTAACCCTTACAACTCAAAGCCAAAATACATAATCACCTACCTCCACCCATTCCTTCCTTCCAAATTCTATATAAACATTTGAATTTCACAATTTCTTCCTCATTATTTGTGGCCTCAACCAGAAAGGAAGAAAATAAAAAGAGAATGATCAACTATTGCAAAAAAATTAAGAGCTTGGAAGGGGAGGAGGAAGCCATTTTTGATTTACATGCAAGCTCCGTGTCCACCATTTCCACCATCACTATTCCTTCTCTCAATCCTTGCATCTATTTTCTTCTTGTGAAAGCTCAAAATTAGGTAAGGAGGATCTCTGTGTATGGACTCACCTATGGTTGTTTATTGGGGATTCAATCGTGGTATTGCATGAATGCTTCCATTGATATTTATTCTTGAAATGCATGTGAAAATTGAATGATGCAAAAATTTGTTTTGTTGAAAATCCTATGTGATTGTTGATTTTGTGGCTTGCATGTACCTCTTAAGTGCATCTTTTTGACTTTTTAATTCATTGAGAGTGTTCTAAATATAAAGGGGACTCTATCCAATATTTTTAGAATTTTTAACCAAGGTTTTCTCCTTGATTTCAAAGCCACATAATGATAAAGAGCTATTGTCTTCCCTTTTTAATTTGAGTATACCCACTCATTTGTGTTTTTCTCAAAATATAAGCATTGAATTTGCACAAAATCAAGTTTAAATGAAACTAAACATAAAAGTCTACAACTTTGATTTTGTTTTTGTTTTGGTCACTAGCAATGACTAGTAATTTACTATATTTTTTTATGTGTTAACCTTTTTCAAAATGTGAGGACAAATTCTTAAAGTAGACACTCTAAAATTTCCAACCATGCATAATAAGTAATTTTTGAGTTGTTACAAAATAGAGAAGGTGTTTAGTGAAAGTGATTTTAAAACATGAAAAAGAGCTCCAAAGAAAATTTTATTGCAAGTAGCAGGAAAATAATTTAAGTGCAAGTTTTACCTTTTTGGAAAGATAATTGAGTTAGCTTTAATATGGGAAAAGCCCAACTCAATTTAGTTTTTGGAAGACTTAGAAAAGTGTGATAATTTAAACCAAGGTTATATCGAGATCAAAATCGACCTTACAACCTTTTTGTAGTTTTAAGAATTTCTATCAATTTTTTCTAGACAATGAAATACCTTTATAGAAAATAGATTCAACGATCTTCAATTTCATATAAGATTTTTAATATTTAAAAATAGTTTACTAACTACAATTTAAGCTCACATTTTGTCTTGTGTTTTAGAAATTTAAAAACTTTATTCTTCAATTATATAAATTATATTTTTATACGTGTTTAATTTAAATTGAGAAATATTGAGATAATTTTTATGTTAAATGAATTGAAAGACTCAAGGAATGTGAAAGTCGGAGAGTGATTTTTGAGGAGTGTGTATATTTATTTTGTTTGCATTAAAATACTTGAGGAGTGTAAACTGCGAACACTGTACGTGTGTTGATATGATTCCTATGATTGTTGTGTAATACAATTAACTCTCAATTATAGGATGAAATTGTCAATACAATGATGGTTACTTTATTATGGCTATCACAAAGGATCGAGTGTAAGCCCCTATCATAACTAGAACCTCGTTCTAGTATAAATATCGATTTTTTTTTGTGATAATTAATAACTTAACTTTATATAAAGTGGGAAGTACCTTATGAGATATTAATTTTAAAAATAATTTTATCATAATTGAATTTGTGCTTTGGACATAGAATGAAATTAAGACTTTTGTGTGAAGGAACCAAGGATAGGTATAAATAATCAAATACTTGAGAGGGTGAGGTTGCATAAAACTTAATAAAATTTTACGCCACATGGACGATTCTGTGATTGAGTAGTCACACTCAATGACATAAACTATGTGATAATGATATGCGAGTAAGGTGACGTGAGTGCACCGTGAGAGGTTGCAACTGTGAACTAAGGAGAGTTGTGTGGGACATTCTAATTGAGAAAATGTAAGAGCTTGTGAGATGGAGATCAAATGGCAGTGTTCACTTAGTATGGTGAGGGTGACTAGTGTTCTCAAATAATGTGTTGTGGAGTAAAAACAAGGTTTCATGCTCGTAAGCCAATTTGTCATTGTTTAGTACTATGCTCGACGAAACCTCACAATGACAATGAAAAAACAACTATGATGAGGAGAGTTGTTGAGAAGTTAGTCCTTAAAGATTGGATGGCTTTATAGGGCGATACCTAGGGTATGCTTGCTGACTTGTGGTTTCTTGGGGATCTAGCATTGGGTTTGTGGTCGTGTTTCCATATTATCGACTTGACAATCTCGACAAATGTGTAACATAACCATGTTGGTGAGAGTTTGCCATTGTATTATGGTAAAAGGTGTACTTCCAATAGTCATCCTACTTAAAAGTTATAGACCACCAAAATCAAAAAGTTCTAGTGGTAATTAGGCCATGAAAATAATTGAAAGCGATAGTTCAAAACATAATTTAGGATTGTGAGTAGGAATCAATAGTTGACCACGTTGTTGTTGTTTGTAGCTTGTGCGAAACTTTTAAAGTCATTTGGGTGGCTTGACGAAATAAAAAACTCACCACTTATATCTTATTTTAGGGTTAGATGATGAAGTTGACACTCCATTTAGAGGTTAATTGATGAGAGGTAGATATTCAATAGAGTCTAGGATGTGGACCATTTCATTGGACATCTCTATTTCACTTTGACATTCTTGGAGGAATCAAATGTGGAACCCCAAGGTTTTTATTATTGTGTGGTGGACCCAACCTCCTCTATTATAATACTTTCATACATCACCAATAGAGATTGTGGAGATCTTATCTTCTTTATCTTCATTGTGGTTATCTTCACCTGATGAACCAAAGGATGATTTGGAAGACTCCAAGTATACACCCTCGACATCAGTCATTTTTGTATTAGCACCACCGTAGGAAATGCATGCCTTTCAAGTGGGATTGGACCCCACACTTTGACTTTAGTTAGAGCTAATACTAAAAGGGTGGTACCACCTGTGGTGGAACTAGTAGAGGATTTACATGAGGCAACAAACTTGGAAGATATACTAAAGGAGGCTCTTATGAAAGGGACCAAGAGATGTAGGAGGTAGTAGAGAAGGTTAGTGGAGAGACTACTATGAAAGGGGTCAGTTGGATAGTGGAGGAGTGTGAGTTAGATAGTGATTAGGACCTTGATGATGGTTCTTCACAAGGATCGAGTTGTTAAGCTTCTTATGACTTTTTGACTATCTAACTTCACTTTTTGTATAACTCCTTATATTATGTTTGGGTTTAGTGTTGACTATTATAAGACTAGGTTTTCCTTTTTTTTTATGTATTTTGATATGGATAGGCCTAGGTTTGAGACTTTTTGTATGTATATTTAGTTTTCACATCTTCTTATCACATGTATTTTATTTATATTTGGGATTGTATATATCACATGGTTCAAGAAATGTATACATTATTTTGTTTAACGCCCCAAAACTCATTATCATTATGACATATATATATATATATGTATGTACAATTAGTGACTACAAAGATTTATTTTATTATTCTACTTATTCACTTATAATGTATATTTTATTATTGGGATGAAATTATATTATTTTTATTCATTTATTTATGTGATTTATTTACTAAGCTACGTCAACATTTTCATGTTTTCAAATAAAAAAAATTAAATTTTTTTTACAGATTTTCAACCTTAATTTATTAAAGTCCCAATACTTGTACAATTAAATTAAATAACCCGCTTTAGAACATAAGTAAATGAATAGTAAGACATATTTATAAAAATAAGGATAAAGTGTTACACAATGTATTTTGTTTTCATATATTCTTTGAATGGATGGGAGATTTCAAAACAATAGATAGGAATGGGTTGAATAAAAAAAATTATGCAAAATCAAGTTAAAAACATTTTTTTATTTAAAAGATGGGATGTATAAGCAAACATATATTTGGCTTTCTATGAGTTTTGTAATTGCTTCACCTTTTAATTGTGTAATGCTCTCCCTTTCTTACATAATAAGTGTCATTTTAAAAAAAAAAAAATCTAAAATAAGTGTTACTTTTAGCTTTTCAATGTAATATTAATCACTTTTGTTCATTTATATCCTTAATTATAATAATAATAATATGTAACATAAATTATAAATAAATTAATGATGATAAGGTTAATTTTGTAAAATTCTAATTATCTTATGTATTTATTAGCCTTTCTTATTCTATGTAAAAAAAATATAAGATGACACTTATTATAAAACGATGTAAGTAATAAATATGAATTTATTTTATTTGTTTTAAAAGATGAGATGTATGAACAAACATTGTCTATAAGAATTATGAATTTGAAACTTACTACTATAACAATTGATAAAATATATATTATCATTTAATTTAATTTTTATGAATCAATGCATTAAGTCGTTGGAAACACTTTGCTTAAGAGGTTTTGAATCTGCAAAAAATTATCAACTAAAATAATAAATTTAAGGCATGTGATTTCTTGGATTTCTTACATTAGTCGAATTATGAGTCATTTTATGGACCGTGACCCTTTTGACATTATCTTCAAATTTCATTTGTACAAGCTATTTTGGAGAGTTTCATCTTTTGAATAATTCACCATGATATTTATAACAACCCTTTCAAAGTTTCAGTTCTTTATTTTTAAAAGTTAAGACAAGGTTTATGCCAGTTTTGGGTAGAAAGAAAAGGAGCTTTTTGCGGTCTACAATTTGATTTACTTTGAAATTCAATTAAGCCATTTTAATTTCATTACAATAAAAAGGCGTGAGACCATTTTAGTCTAATCAATTTGTGTGGCATGGCTGAATTGTATAAAATAATAGATAAGCTGAAAAAATTATGTTCTTTTCATTATTCACTCAGTGTATTCATTTGTGAAATAAGTCTTCAATAGTGACTTTATTTTCTATGTTGTAATTGTTATTTCGTAGTTTAATATTAAGGGAAAAAAAATTTAATCGATCATGTTTGAAATCTTTTACAAAACACAAAGAATAATGATCATGTCTGAAATTTAATCAATTATTTATGTAAATAATCATATAAAACATAATGATATTGGATATATAAAAAATCCAAACAAAAAATCTCACACTCTGTTTATTTTCGTATATCGCACAAGTCAAACTTTAGTTAACATAAAACTAATCACAACGTATAATTAATCCCTAGTACGTATACCAAACACTAAGTAAAACTAACCAACAAAACTCGCTTTGGTAGTTATGCAATCCTCCCTTTTGTGTCAAGAATTATCATAGGCTAACTTACTAATATGTACCCAACATCATATATCTAATTCTGTTTGTTGGTTAGCCTTTCGCATAAAATAATGGTCTCAATGTTCTTAGTAGTAAGATTTAATAAAAGCAGTTCCATTTCTTTTCTTTTTTTAGACTTAAATAGGGCTGCTTCAGCCTCCACATTCAGTTTACATCTAAAAAGTCAAATTTCAACCAAACCGCGTTATGTTACTTAGGCTCCATATCCAACCACATAACCCTTCTACTAGGTTGAATAACTTGTACAATCTTTGGTGGGTTGTAATAGTTAGCACACCAAAAGAAAGAAAGAAAGAGAGACATTGAAAGTGAAATAGATATGGACACATAGAACAAGTCCACATTCCCACCCTTGATGGATGGGAAGACCCCACCCACTTGCATTATCCAATGACATTGCACCATTGCCTAATCCCTTGTTGCTGCTGATTCACCTGCATTACCCGTTATCCCACTCATCTCCACATTTCGCATATCTTGGGTTTGCTCTATATTTTATGATAGCCCCTACTTCAATCAACAAATCTATACTATAAAAATGTATTTTTATAGTATTTTAGAAACTACACTTGTTCCTGAATTTATTGCATTGGATCACTTTTAAGATCAAAGAGTGATGAAAAGCATCTTTTGGACCTTACACAAACACTTGAACCATCAATTTTTTTGGTGAGATGGGGCAATAAAGAGCGTAGAAATAAACGTTGTATTCACCATCTCATCTACCCCTTGAACATAATCAAGCTGATAAACATATTTTAAAATAAATAAATATACACAACCGTGTAAATCACATTTTAAGCTATCATTCCATCGCTGGAATCCACAAAAGATTCAGCATCTCATCACATAAACACGTGAGGAAAGTATATGACACAGCCTTGGAGAAACGAATGTGCAAATAAAATCATCCACAATTCACACCCTTTACATGTGATTCCAACTCGTCTTCAAAGACACATTACTAATTCTTTTTTGTTAATTAAGAATCATAATTATGTGTCACTTAGGAAATTCATCATAACCACATGATTTTCAAACCCATCCACCTTAAAAGATTAATAAAGAAAAAAGAAAAAAAATAGATAAAGGTTAAAATGAAGGAATGAAATTATTACCAGGGTCAGAAAATATCAAGAATTTCCAAAATTAAATTATTGCAGAGAGGGCAGTTCCCTCTGCTCACCCAAATCTCCCTGGAACACATTCTGCAGAACGTGTGTCCACACGGGATAAACGCCGCACCTTTATGCCGCACCATGCACACGCAGCAGTTATACTCGACAACACCCCCAATTTCTTCTTCCACACCCTCTTTTTCTTCTTCTTCTCTCTTCTTATACTCTTCCACGTCATCATAACCCTCATCTTCGTCGCTCCCTCTATACAAATCCATTTCCTGTTCCGCTTCCTCCAGCAAATCCATCAGCGACACGCCAACCGCCACCTCGTGGTTGTTCTCTCCGTCGGAGGAGTCGCCGCCGGCCACCGCGTTGTCCACCGGAGACCCGAACAGCGCGATCGGATCCGAATCGTTCGCGTCTCGCGCAACGACGTCGTTCTGAGTCGACTCATCCGAGTCATGGCGAGTTTCAGGTAAATTCCTTTCATCATCATTATTATTACTGTGATTAGTGTTGGAGGACAAAGTCGAGCCGATGGCGCGCTTGAGCCGAAGCTTTTCCTTGAAGGCTTTCCAAGAGTTGCTGCGATCCTTCGCGTTAGGTTTTTCTTCGCGAATGATGTCTTGGAGAGTTCGGCTTCGGCTCAGCTTGCGGCTCGCTTCAGCTTCGGCTTCGGCTTGCTTGAAAACGACGTCGTCAAGCATGAGGCTGGCTAGTGAGTCTCTGCTGCTGCTGTTGCCAGCTGTCATTTGGTCGTAAAGCGTTATCCTCCGGCGACCTTCCATTTTCCGGGAAAATTCCGACTTTCTGAGAAAGTTGGCGGAAAAATTACAGAAGGAAGAGAATTTTCTCGGGCAATGGAGGGTTGGTGAGTGGATGAAGAAGGGTGTGTTTGGTTTGGTGGATGTAGCAGAATAGAAGAGGTAGGTTGCCATACTTGCAAGTAGTTAATGGGATGAGGATAAGCAAGGAGTCAACGTTTTCGTTCGGAGAAGCTTTCTTTTTATGAGAAAACAAAAGGAAAAGGGAAAAAAGTAAAAGAAAAACACATGACGACAATAGAAAGAGAAAGAAATTGATACATTATATTGATTTTTTCAATTTAAAAAATTAAATTAAGTGATATATTAAAATATTAATAATATTTTTTATCACATATTTTATTATTAATTAATTTTTCTCTCTATATATTTATATTAAAATAATTACTTTAATTAAGAATGTTCTTAATTATTATTTAAGATTTTTTTTAACATATTTATCTATTTTTATTTATGTTTTTAATATTTTAAGATTTAATCTGAATTTTAGAATTTTTAAAAGCATTATCAATAATTAAAAATAATATTATAATATAAATGATTTATTCTAAATTTAAAATATAACTTATGTTTAAATTTATTTATTATAAATGATATTATAATATAATTTATATATTTAAATTTTAATTTATTATAAATATTAATTATACAAAATACATATTTGTTTTATGTAATATATAATCTAAAATATTATTTTATTGAAAAATAAAAAATTGAAAATGAGTTTCCTTAAAAAGAAATGAGATTTATAATTTTAACCGATGGTTGAGAGGGTATTCAAAACCACGTGCCACAATTTATTTATTTTTTGTAATTTATAATTTTATGTAGTGATTTAATATGTTATTCAAAGCAAAATTAACTGTAGGGTATAGTAAAAATTGGAAAAATGTCTGTGCAAGGAAATGGAAAAAGAAAAACTTATGGATGAGATCATTGATTTTGTGAGTGGGACCTTTCAATTTATAGAGACACACAAAGCATAGATAATGACAAAAGAAAAGGGAGGGAGTGACAGGATTGCCTAGGATACCTTAGGTCCCCCAACGGAATGAGAAAGGCACAGATTATTTGAGATAACTCATGTGCACAACTTAATTTTACTTTCTTGTTATTTAATTTATTTATTTTTTCTTTCTAAAATGTACACATACTTAAAAATTAATTTTAATATTATTTTTTAAAAATGTGTTTAAAATTTTGAAGAAATTTGATAAAAAAAAATGATCATGTATGATAAAAAATAGTGCATGCGTTGATAATGTAAAAAATATTTTACATTATTATTTAATTATAAACTATTATATATAATAATTTTATAAATTTTGATAATAGTTACTTTAAACCCATAAAAAAGTTTATTTCTAATTGGTTGGTTCTTACGGTGTATATCCGTTAAATGCTAAAAATAATATCTCATAACACAATGTCTTGATTTTTATCCAATTTTATATATTAAATTGTTTTATAATATTATATTATTTCAGTTAATTTTGAATAGGCTTATAATTTAAATTTTTAAGGAATTTTTTATTCTTTTAAATTTTTATCTATTTTTTAAATTAAATTTGAATGACTAATTTTAAATTAGATAAACTTGGATAATTCAGTAAATTAAAATTTAAAAGTAAATAAAAGTAATTTAGTAAGTAACGATTTATTTAAACAAAAAATTAAAAGAATAAAACATTCAGTAAAAAAATTTAACTGTAAGACTTGTTCAAAACTATGTAAATTAAGCCTTTGAAATTGTAATGATGAATTTAATTCCTTACCTTGGAAAAAAGACTAAACTTAATGAAATACATAAATTTCATTTGTTTTAATTACTTTTCACTATCATTTTACATTAAAAAAAGACTAAAGTGAATGAAATTTTATAAAATTAGGAACTAAAATGAATAAAATAATGGTTTTCTCATGAAATGAAATAAGATTACAAAATAATTTGTATAATAATTTGAATAAAAGTCAATTTAAGAACATATAAAAAGTTGTATAAATTCACTTTTGATTTTTATAGTTTGGTGGATGTGAAATTTTGATTTTTATAAAATTTTAATTATATATTTGATCTTGGACATTTCTAAAATTAAGCAAGTTTTATTCATTATTATTCTATCATTCAAAATTAAACAAAAATATTGATGTAATTATGATCGATAACATGTATCATTAACTTATTTATTAAATAAATTAATAATATTAAAAAAAAATACTTTAATATATTTAAATAATTATTTTTTTAATTTTTAAAATATATTAAAGTCTATTTTGTTCTTTATTTTTAATATTATTAGTTTGTTACATAAATAAGTTGGTCACACATGTTGTCAATCAAAATCACATTAACATTTTTTTTGTCCAATTTTAGATGTTGGATTAATGATAAAATAAAATTGTTCAATTTAAAAAATATTGAAATTTGAATGTGTAATTGATTTTTTACAAGAATATGTTAATTGTTTTTTGCAGGGATCAAAATTGCACATTCATGCTACTACAAGGACTAAAAGTGAATTTAATTTTTTTTTTTATATTTTGGCTACTTCAAAACTTATACAAAAATATTTTTTGAAAAAATAATAGAAATTATTTTTAATGTGTGTGCTTTGAAACAAAATAAAATATTCAATACAATGTTATAATTTTTGTTTGGTAAAATTAAATATGTAAAAGTATCATCTTTTGTAAACATTCTAGATATATATTAAAATAGTATATTCTTTAAATATTTATGAAATATTTTTTATATACGATTTTGCAAAGAATTCAATCATTTTACTGAAAATTAAAATATCACAAAACAATGATTTTAAACAAAACAATCAGGAAGTAAATAATATTGTTTTTTTATTTTTAATATGTATTTGTCATTAAAAAATGGAAGAAAATTACATCAAGGTGATAATATAGTAATGGGAGTAATGCACAAAAGTAAAATTCCATAACAAATTGAAGCAAGGTATTTTTTAGCCAAGTTAGGGTAACTTATATCTTACCCTATAACTCATTGAGTAAACTAAATTGATATTCCATTCTATGTTTTTTTCTCTCTCCGTAGGTATTCTCTTTCAAAGTGAACCTTGTTAGAAATATTCTTAGATATTAAATGTAGATATTCCTTTGAGTGACAATTCGATCTCTAATTTGTCAAAGACTAGCTAGATTTAATCTTATGTTGGTATTTGTACTTTGATATGATTGCAGCCTATATATATTTTTATTGATTCTAAATTAGTTTACTTATTTTTTTACAATATTATACTTTATACATCAATTTAACACTAATATATATTTATATAAATCACATATATTTTTACTAAAAATAATGTTGTTTGAGTATAATAGAATAATTATGGATTACAAATTTTTTAATATGAATATTTTACATAATTGTATATTGAAAATTCGAACTCCAAATTTTTTATTAAACCCAAACAATCTCGATTCAGTTTATCAGTGTTCCATGATAATACTATATTCTTATATTTTTTTACTTGTTAATTGAGGGAGATCTGTATAAGATGAAAAAGAAAATAGAATATATCTGACATAATTTAATTTAAGAATTGTTAGCGTGATTTTTCGTAATTTATTTGTTTTTGAGAAAAAGATACCAAGGAACATTAATATTCATAATGAGAGAATCAAAGGAAAAAGTGAGAAACAGTGAACTAAAGAGTTGACATATGCACCAAAAAAAGAAAAGAAGATAGTTGAAATCATTGAAGAGATATAAAATGATAAGTGGTGGGTGCTCCCCATCATAAAAGGTTACCAAAAGATGCTGCGTTGCTGCAGTTAGGTGCCGAGTCTCATGGGCTTGTCACCTTGTGTTGTGTTCCATCTTTAATTCTCTTCTGTAGTGTTGAGTATTGCAGTGGGTGGTGAGTGAGACAGAACATTGTAGGCTTTGTATTTTGTAAGAGTTTTGGATTTTTTTTTAATTTTAATTAAGGTGGGTAAGATTAATAGTATATTCATTTTAAAAATTATATTAAGATTTAGTGTATAATATATATTAAATCAGTTGAGGTATATATTTTTATGCTTACAATAAAGATTGAGTCTAATAAAAAAATTAATTTCTCATAATATAATAAATTTAAATTTAAATTTTAGTTGAAAAAGATGTTCATATTTAATATACGACTATGTTTTAATCAGGATTATTTTTAAGGGGATATCATGAGAAAAAAGAAAAAAAATATTTTTTATTTTAGAAATGAAATTTAAAAAAGATTATTCAAAAGTTTTTATGGTTTTAATGTATTTTAAGTAAGTCTTTATAATTTAGAAATTTGTAATGAACTTCTTATACAATATAAATATTTTGAAATAACTAACTTTAAAGTTAAGTATTTAAAGATTCGTTCTTCTTGAATCAAGGATAAATATATTAACCAAACTTTTGCAAGGTTAATGAAGTTTATGCATATTTATTGGGGATTTATTTTGAGAAATTGTTTTATTTTATTAAAGGCTCTTTAAAACAAACTAAGAAACGTGATGATTTCTTAAGATAAACTACTTCAAGCATTTTGACTTTTAAACTCGTTGAAGAACTTAGCATTGTTTATTGCAAAAATTAATTTATAATATCCATATCGCATAAGACAAAAAATTGCAAGACACAACTATATGTGCTGATTGGAAAAAAAATGAAGAAAAAAATTAATTTGGAAGAAAATATGTTAGGCCAAAATTAATTTGGAAGGTACAGGTTACAGTGTATTTTCCATCATGTTTAAGTCTTTTATATTTTGTTATGATGGATGCATTTTAACAAACACGTTCCAATTAATAAGAAAATGTTTCAGTGTGATGGTCTAGTGTTCCAACGAAGAGGTACATATGTCCTTGGTTTAACTTAATGCACATGCAAGAGCCTAGAAATATCTCAAGGTCATTTGATGTCGTGTAATGGACGAGTTATATACTTATATTTTATATTTTACATGATGAAATTGTAATAAATAAATATATTTAAATTTAATCTATCTTCTTTTATTAGTTAAAAATAGTATGCACGGGAAATTTTTCTTCCATAAAAGTTTACCCAAATTTTTAGACTCGGGTTCAAAATATTGCTGAATAAATAATGATTAATTCTATAATTTTTAATTCATGTAAACAGAATTTTTAAATGTGATATAAAAAGAAATTAATAAATATATTCTCAATAAAAGAAGTCATATATATGAAGATACATCTTATCAGAAATTATTCCTATAAATAAGCTAGAACAAAATTAGATCATTATTGTAATGAATAATCGATTTAAAATATTATTTTTATTTACTAGAGGATTTTTACTCACTTTTTAAAATAAAATAAAATCATAAATTATGTTAATGTGTAATTGATTTAAATCCGATTTTTTGTGTTAAATATTATTTTTAATTGCATAAATTATTGAATTAGTTTTGATATTATATAAAATTAAAAAAAATTAAAATTTGAAATAAGTTCACGTTATAAATATATTGTAAAACTAAATCCTTTACATGTTAAAAAATTATTTAATTTTTTATATTCAAATTACTTAAATTTTTATATTATCATTATTTACTATTTTAATACATTTTTATATTTATTTTATTTATTATTTATTATTATTTAATATATTATTATTTATTTTCTTCTCTGATGAGGGTATAATTAAGAAAATAACTACATAAATATTTTTTAATAGGACAAATAAAAGGAAATTAAAATAAAAAAATTGACAATCATTGAAAGATGATTTTTAAATTGTCTATTGTTCAATTTGGCGAGACTGAATATTTCACTTAGAGATTGACGAAAATAATAATCACTTAAAAAATATTTTTTGTGCATTAAAAATGAAATAAAAAAATGTTTATCTATTATAATGTAATTAAATTCCTTATTATAGACCTCACATGCTAAATGTTTGTTTAAGTGATTATTTTAACGTAATTGATCATAAATGTATGTTTTTTTTTTTTTACTCGATGTAAAATAATGTAAAACCTCTTCAAATAAAGTGGGACTGTAAGTACCCTCTTCTCTACCAAGACTGTGAGTAGTGTAGCCAACTATATGCCAGTACTCTCTTTTCTTCCATTTTTTTTTTCCTCAAATTCTCTCTTCCTATACATAACCTCTTATTTTATGTATGTCTATTTTGATGCTCAATATTTACTATAAGTTATCATATTAAAGGTTCATACATGTCACATGTAGGCCTGGAATGTAGTTATTTTCTAAGTTTTATTTCAATAAAATTTAATTTCTTTTTTATTTTCAATTCTTAAATAAAACTTAATATTTTTTAAGAGGATAAATTTGAAAAGCTATGGAATATCTGGAAGAGTAATGACTAACCATATTGGAGCTAAACTTAAACCCTTGATTTCTTTTTAAAATATTTTGAATAACTTTAATAAGGACTTGGGCAAATGGTAGGAAAATTTTCACCTTTTAAATGAAAACCTGTTTGATTGTAAAAGCATAGATAGAACCAATAAAAATGAATAAATAAATAATGTAGTGGTAAAGTAATCGTGAGTGATTAAAAATATATCTACATATATATATATATATATATATATACACTCAACTAATAATTTGCTAATTGTAAGTACTTAATACGTAAGTGGATATAACTACAAACTCTGAAAATAAATGAATATTTTATGAAATGATAAAACAGGGTATGTGCCTCTAAAACTCCCCGTACCTGATAGACAGTCATAAATTTCCCAAAATAAAGTATCTTAGAGAAAGCAAATAAAGTAAAGGTAAACTACCGTATGTCATAACTTAAGGTTTCAAATGTTTAAAACGTAAATAAAGAAGTTTAAGTTATTCAAAATATTACATAGTTACTAAGGCCATTAGAGTGCAAGTGTACATCTATACAACATACTTAAAGCAACTAAGCCTATTCTGACAAGACATCCTCACATTAGCAACATATAGAACAACAAAACAACGAAAAGGAAAACTTCTCAGGAAAGAACTAGCGTCTCTTTCCATTTATCAACTCCTCGTATTGCTCGTAATAAGAAACAACCAAGCAACATAGAAAAAGAAAGGAGGAGTGAGGTTTACAATGATATGTGAAATAGATAGGAGAGATAAACACGTATTCTATATAACGAGAGAATAACAACATAATAATAATAAAAACATTAATTACAAAATAAATACAGTAAAAATAGATCGTTTAACTTGTAAGAATATGTGAGGCACAATAATAAATAAATAACAATAACAAAGTATCATAATCACATAAAATATACTACAAAATTTTAATGTGAAAGATCTCCTTTTAAAATATGGGTAAAAGACCACGGATCGTATTGAACAAAGAAATAATTTTACTATGATTAATAAGAATACAAAAGAGTTTCAATCAAGTACACAAAAAAATGCTAACAACCAAACAAACAACAACAATAAATATTACAAATAGAGAAACAATAAGATGAAAAACTCAAATAATAAAACTACTATACGAATTGAACATCTTGCAATTTAGAACTTGTTATAATGATCCAATCGTTTATAATTAAGAAACAGATGTTACAAGTCTTCTATCAAAATTTCAACCTAACCCAACAATGAATGAAAATGAAATTACGATATTGTGGTAATTTCTTTGTGTTTGAGCAAAAATTACTTTATCTCTATCTCTCAAACTACTAGTATTCTTTCTTATTTAAGACCTAACTTCCTATCTTTTGTTCGAGACATAACTACCTTTCTCCTTTTTTCTCATACTATTCTCTAGTTATATAAGTGAGAAACCTAGTAAACTTCTCAATTTTAAGTCTTTCTCCACATAGGAAGGGAGCTAAATAACCAACATATCTCCCTCTCACAACTACGTGGAGATAACTATCAAACCGACAATCTCACAACAAGTTTCAAATTTTCCTCTTGGTAATGCTTTAATTATCATATCAAAACTAAATTCTAAACCCTAAACCCTAACCCAACAATCATCAATATGGATTTTTGTAACAATCTTTTTCACTTATTTAATTTATTGATTTTTATAATTTCAAAAATGATTTTTGTTCAATTAACTTGACAAGATAATAGTTTTTTAGAATAATTAGTCGCTAGGGAGTTTCAATTTACTATCATCTATCCATCACCATATCCATCACCATTTCCCATTCTAAATAGACTTCTACACTAGATGACCCTTCAAATTTAGACAAGTTAATCTTGGGATCCTCTTTCCTTTGCCTATAAGCATCATGCCTAATTCCTTCATTATTATCTCTTGGTCTAGGTGAATTTCTAGGTTGCCTATCCATAACTCTATTTCTTGTTCTATTTCTTCTATGTTCATTATGACCCATGTAGTAATTATCACTAAGATGTGAGGATGAAAAATATTTTTCTTGAATTTTCACAAAATCTTCAATTTTATGGCTCATTTCCTAAGAGTCCTATCCATTTTATGCTCATTTTCTAAATGCATGACCCTCATTTGTTTCATCAAATTAGCCATTAACTTGGCTGATTTTGGTGATAGTGCATCACTATCACTACTTGGAGCCATCCTACAAAACAAACAATGGTTAGTTCAAAATTACAATTACAACTTGAAATGACCACTCAATTTTTTTTGGTCAAATACAACTTGAAACACCTCTCAATTTTTTTAGGTGTTTACACTCAAAAACTTGCCAAAAACTAAAATTTACAAAGCTCTTCTTTGTTGGAATTTTTGTTCAAATAACCTCTTTCACTCCCTAGCTCTCCCTTTGAATGCTAATGGGTAGTTCCAAAAGTCCTCAATCAAGGTGATATCCCCTTGTATAAGTTTTTAGGCCATCAATTGCTCTTTCCAAGGACTAGGAAATGCAAGCTCAAAGACAAAACTAAAAGATATGAAGAAGAGAAACAACAAAAGTTAAGAAGAAAACACCACTCAAAAATAAGAGAATAAGATAAGACAAGTTGGATAGAATGTAGAGACTCAAAAAAATATCAAAAAGGAAAACCAAAGAAAGAGAATGTGAAACAACTCAAGAAACACAAAGCATGTATACAATTAAAATGAAAGCTAGTTTAGAAACTCAAAACATGCACAAGATTTAAAAGACACAAGAATGAACAAGAAAACTCAACAACATGCCATACAAGATTTGTGAAAGAACTTTAAATACAAAAAAAAAAAAAGAGGAACCTAAGGCATGTTATAACAAAAGAATAAAGCCTAGGATCAATAATGATATTGCACAAGCACTTAACAAACAAAAATAAGG
>JAMLFT010001875.1:0-28257 GCA_026544285.1 Pachyrhizus erosus | reverse complement strand
TATTTTTATAATTAAATAATTCATATAATATAACAATAATTAAATAATAAAACTATAATTATATATTTAACTAAAAACATATTTTTATTCTTAAATATTATTTAAATTCTTTATTACTTATTAATTTATATACACATATGTATATATATTATTTGAATTAAAATGTAATTAACAACTTATATATGAATTATTTAAAATATATAAATTTGATTTAAAAAAATGATGAAATTAATTTTTGATTTTTTTTCAAATCTAATCTAACATAGATATGGTTGAGTTTAAATTTTTTTATCTGTACCTTTTATAAACCTTAATCCTTCTCACTTTTGAAGGAAATTGAAATAGAAAAAGCTAAATCCTATCTTAACTCATTCCATTATCATCTTTAGTCATAATTTTAAAAATTTGTTATTTAAAAAAAAAGTATAAAAAACAAAAATTATTTAAATTATTAAATTATATTAAAATAATTAAGATTAAAGATAAATATACATATTTTTAAATAGATATGTCATCATTGATTAATTTTTTATTCTGTTTATCCGTGTTAACTGGCCTATTTTATCTTGTTGCCTTCAACTCCTGCATCATTATCATATTCAATGTTTGGTACAGGGAGTTTTCAACTTCGGATAAAAAAATAGTACTAGAAAGTATATAAAAAAAGGGAGTTTCCAACTTATTTAACGTATTTTTTATTCTAGTGAGGAGTTTTATTTATTTGTAGAAATACGAATTATAAATTTAAATTGTGTAATTACATATACATGATTAAGATTAAAAGCTAATTATGTATCTCTACTTAAAAAAAATTAGATTTATTATTTTTGTTATAAGATCTAATTAAATAATTTATTAAGATTAAAACAATTATTTAATTTAATTTAAAATATTAAAAAATTTTAAAATTAATATTTTTTAAGACTACTTCTTTATAAAAATTAACAAAATTAATAAGTTATATTCTTTTTATTATTACATCATTCTAAAACTGATTTAAAAAGGATATTTTTAAAAAAAATAATTAATATAATAAATATTTTAAGATTAAATCTTATAACAAAGACAGGAAAAAGTTATTAATAATTATATAATTATTTTAAAAATTATTTATGTCTAATGTTTAATATTAATTATTATATATATATATATATCGAATAAAAACTCTTATTATAAAAAATATAAATTATAAATTTATATTATTATATCATCTTTGAATATTTAAGATGAAAAGATTATACATATACAATTTATAAATTAATTATTAATTTTAATTATTTATATATAATTATATGACTTAAATTTACAATTCTCTTTTCTTTTGTAATAACCAAAATTTTACTTAATGCGTTTTATGCGTGTGTAAATATATACATATATATATTTACATTCCATCATTAACAACGAATCTTGTATATTTTGTTGTCTTCAACGCTTGCGTCATTGCCCTGTTGAGTGCATTAGAGGGAGTTTTCAACTTATTCCACTGTTTTAGTTAATGCTTAAATTTTATCGATTGGAGTTTTTAATATTGAAACATTTATTATTATTTAATAACTATATCGCAAGCTCATACCATATACAAATAAAATTATAAAAAATGTAAATTTATTGCATATAATAAAAATACGTTCACAACTTAATAGATAAATTTATAAAATAAGAATAGTGAGATAAAGAAGTGTTTAATTATATGAAAAACAATATAAAATAATAATAAATAAATGATTATTTTAAAAAATAATTTACAAAAATAATTTAATATAAGACTTATTTATAAAAGAACTGAATTTGATAATTTTTTTAAAATAATTTACTTTAAAATAAAAATAATTATAATAGAATAAAATATAAAATATGAAATTAATTATGAAATATTTATTTATTTATGAAAAACTAATTTAATATTACATTTTATAATATTAATTTATGGAAAAAGTTAAAAAAAATATATCAGTCATAATTATTTTAATAATATATACCAATGTTTTAATAAATTTTCATTTCATTATCTTTATTAAAATATATGTAAATCATAATTACCTTACTTAATTTATATCATATTATATATTAATGATAAATATCATAATTATCTATTTTTATAATTAAAAATATATTTTTCTTTTTAGAAAGTGATCATGTAATTTTTACTATCTATTCCACTATTAATAATTTTATGTAAAATATAAATTTTATTTATTTAACTATTTAATTATAATTTTATATTATCTTAATTATTTATGTTAAATTTTGTAAAGTGAATCATATTATAAAGATAATTCAATGATTTATATTTTAATATATTTTAAAATATATATATTTCATCTATATTAATATATATAAATGAAATATCAAATAATTTTATAATAATAAAAATTATATATATATATATATATATATATATAATTTATGTAAAAGAAACTTTTAAATTAAAATATTTTTAAAAAAATCAATTGAAAGTTATAATTGTAAAATAACTAAAAAAATTACATTAATATAATTTAATATTTTTATATATCTATATATAAAGATAAATGTATAATAAAGATTTAAAATAGCTTTAATAAATTAATTTAATAATATTTTGATAGACTAAAATTTAATTGGAAATTAACTTAAATTTTTAAATAACTTTAATTAATTTATAATGTATAACTAAGGATAGTTACCTTCATTATATATATATATAAATTATTTAATTACATCTTTAAAAATAACATTCTTACCTTAATTTAAAATAATTTTACTTTCTTTTTAAGAAAAATATATACATAATTATTTTAATTAATTTAAATTAAAATATATATCAAAATTAACTTTAGACATGTGTTTTTGTCTTCTTATTCATTTATCTATATTTTTCATATTAGAAAAATATATTATTAATTTTGTTAACAATCTTATTATTAAAAATAATACAAATAAAATATATTGATCATTTTTATTCTTAACAACTTTTTTTGTAATCACACCAATTCACAAAATTAATATGTCTTGTTAAATAATCATTCATCACTGAAATTATAATTTGACATAAATCAAACTTTTGAACTACCTAAAAAAACAAGTAAATCTAATAAAAAAATAAAAATTTAAATAAATGAAAAACAATCAAATACAACTGTCTTTCTTTTTTTCGTTTTTAAAATCACAATCATTCTTTATGATTCAAACTTACAATTAAATAAAAATAATAATAACAAATAAATTATAATAACATTGTCAAACTTTTTATTTTTGTGATCAAAATCACTTAAGTTATATCCTATGGCTCGTTGAAAAAAAATTCATCATTTTTAGACTTTTCTTAATACTTTCAATGTTTCTAACATCATCATTATGTACGTCTCAACTAAAAATTATATTGAATCATCTAGTTAAAAGAAAAACAAAAAAGATAGAATAAAAAAAGTAAAATAAATAGAAGAAAAAGATTATACACACAAAAATAATTAGATAATGAAGAAGGAATTTTTTTTACTAACACTAATATTATACATGGAAGAAAGAAAATAAGTAGATTGTAGGAATAATTTATTTTCTCTTCAAACAGACTGATGAATAAGAACCCAGGTAGTGTTAGAAATGAGCTGAACTTGAACTGACAAATGAGTAATTGAGTATCCTGTCCCTGCCTTGTCTGTCACGTGGGTATATTTATGCTTTTTTTTTTAGAAGTGAAAAGAAGATGAGAGGAAGAAAATAAGAAAAAATAATCATAAAAAATTAAGAAAGAATGAGTTAATCTTATATATTTTTTATTTGATTGAAATTAAAAAAAAAACAGTTAATTTTTCTATTTTATTTAAGTAGAAAATAAGAAGAAAGAATATGGATTATACGTAGAGCTATAATTTTAACTTTGTTTAATATATTATTATTTAAAAATATTGAAGTGAATATAAATAAACTTGGTATAATTTATTAGTTGGGCTCTTTCCCATTATGATAAAGAATATAAAAGAATAAATTCAGACTTTGTGTGACGCACGAGATTTGAGTTTGATTCTTAAATATGTTATTTTTAATTAAAAATTATATATATTTTAGAATAAATACTTATTTAATCAATTTAGTATTAAATTGGTCAAATCAAATCGAATTGATAACAAATAACTTAAACTGATTATGTCATTAATATCCAATTGGACGGTTAAATTGATTGATTCAAACTTATTTTTAAAACTATTATAAAAATTATATTTTTATTTTTTATAATCTAAACGTGACAGATTAATATATTACATCTAATTAATTTTTGTTTCACTTGTTTTTTATTTCTGTTTTCTATATACATCTTATGTATAAATTAATTAAAGCTTGTCTCATGTTAATCATCACAAAATATTTTATAAAAAAATGTGTGATGCACGGTTGATTTGCCAGATTCGGAAATTGGGACATTATTGAAAAAGCTTTTTGGGATGAAAACAAAAAATAAACAAATTAAAAGTAGAGAAAAGGCTGCTAAGATTTTTTTGAAATCAACGATGTGACAGAAATTAAAGTCCACTAAGGTATGCTTTTTAAACATAGACTTTTTTCTAAGCATAGACTTGTTATTGCTATATGGTTAAACGTGCATCATAAGAAGCATTGGATTATTAGGGATTTCGGTCCAATTAAAATTTTTGTTGGTAATAACGTGCCTCATAACAACCACACATTAGTTCAGTTGTTTTTAATTCAGTCAGTAATATGAGGTATAATCTTGAATATGTGGTTGATTTAAATTTTAGAAAAAAAAATATTTATAATAAAATTATATGTCTCTTTTTACTAAAAGAAAAAAAAAATCTGTAATGAAGTTGACACAATAGTGTGTGATGGGATTTGGGATTTCATTTCAATCCCCAATGGCTGAAGCTATGGTAGATTATTTTCAACTAATTTATTCTGATAGGCAAATTCTTGGATGAGATTAAGGCAGCCACAAGTTCATGATTTGTGTCCCTACGCGCGCACATATATATAATCAGTTTCTGATTTTTCTTTCAAGTGTTAGCTTTAGCTTGTTTATGATCATATATTTTTAGTGGGTTTCAATTTTAAAAATATTGCAAGAAAATACGAAACTTATTTTGTCAACTCATTCGCCATGCTTCTTCAGGCTTATGGATTTTCTTAACTCCTTCGTTGTAGCCATAAAGTAATGATGATATTGTTATATAGGATGTGTGTGGTTCAATTTTTTTAAGTTAAATTTTTAATATTTTTTATCTTTTAATTTAAAAGTGATGTCCTACGAGAATGTGTGAAGAGAACACAAGAGAGAGAATGTAAGAAAAGAGAAAAATATTTAAGTATTGGTTCTTGTTTTTTAAAACAATAAATAACATATGTACTGTTAGTGTAAAAGATTTTTATATTGTTGTTTTATCGCATCTAATGATGTATGGAAAGTTTATTATTAATTCTTAAAATGATTATCTTAAAAATTATATAAAATATTATTTTATATTGATTGATAGTAAAAAATGTTTATATTTATAAGCTAGTTTAATATTTTTTCCTTTTTTTTTTAAATTGTTTGTTGTTTTTTTATTATACTATTTTTTAATTATCTATTGCATTAATTTTTTTCAAAACAGTCTTAATTAATTGACAAATTTGTTTAGATAAAAAATATAATAAATGCTATAAGTTATTAAGATAAAATATTTATCTCTTATTAAAATTAGAAAAAATAGATGAAAAATAATTAAAAAAAAGAGAGATATAATTAATTTTAAAAATATTAAGAATAATTTTGAAAGAGCACTAAAAATTATTGATAAATTTATTGTCAATAATTAAATTAATCAACTTTTTTTTTTGTTGAAAATCAATTAATGTTAGGTAACTTGATTGATCATAGTTAGAAGAATTATCTTTTGCAATAACTTTTTTTTTCATTTACAAAACTTATATTTGAGATATTATTTAAGAAAATAAAGTTCACACCGAGACTAACTATATATTAATAATTCAACAGTTTTATCAAATATTTTTAATTAATTAACTAGAAAAAACTATGTTTTTAAACTTCAAGTTAAATTTGGTTTTCATCCATATACTTTCAAATTGAAGAATTTAATCCTATAATTTTTAAAAATATGTAAATTTAATCTAACATCATGTTTAAACTTAATATGTATTGACAATTTTTTATTGTAATAAAGTTATAAGAGATATTAGATTTACATTGGATAATTAAATTCATCAATTTAAAAATATAAAGATTAAAACTAAATTTTATTAAAAATTTAGGGAACAAAAGCACATTTTTTCTAATTAACTATCATTATTTTTTTTTGCTTTCAATTTATTTTTTCAAAAACACTTAGTATAACAAATAAAACAAGATTTTAATATTTAAAGTATCAAGGATAAAAGTATAAATATAGAAATTATAAGTTATAAGTTTAAATATTATTTTAAATTGTATACGAATAAATAATTTAATTAGTGAGATGAATTCCTTTGCTAAATACCTCTATTTTAATTAAATTAATTTATGACTTAGTGAAATAAGTTAATAATTAAATACAATGACTTGCTAAATGAGCTTCATACTAATTTTGTAGACACTGTTTAGAGTAGTATTGGAATTTATAACTTATTGTTATTTCTTATATTCACTCTCAACATTTTTTTTTTTCATTCATTAGTTCGTTTAATTTTGCACTATTTATTTGTACTTTTAACAATAAGTGGATGAATTTTAATAGTTTTCTTTAGTTCTTGATATGTGATATTTTATTTATTTTTATGATTTTAGTTCTTAAATTATAAAAATTCATAATCTTTATTTTATTCTTAATTTTATGTATATTAACCATTTAACTCAATAGTTGACTAATGACGTGATATTATTGTGATAAGATAAAAATTACTATTTAATAAATATAAATAATTTAATTAATTAAAATATTAAAATAAATATTAAATATATAAAATTGAATAAAATATAGATTTAAAAAAATTAGGAGACGAAAACTATAATATAAAATAAAAAAATCAAAATAAAAATTCAAGAATTAAAGGCTGACTATAATTACAAGTTAGCCTAATAATTTTGCGTTTTAAAAAAAAAAAAGCCATCAAAGTTTTGTAAAAAAAATTATAAACTAAAATATTAACTATTTTAATTATCCAATAATATATTTTTGTCAAAAAAAAATGAAACATCATATTAAATTTGTATTTATATATCAATTTACATGTACAGTTTGGGAATTTTCAATCAACATCTTTTTTTTTATTAAACATAGACACGACACAAATGTTAATTTTAGATTAAAAAAATATCACTTAAAAAAATTAAAAAATATATAATTAATAAATTATATTACAGAATTTTCATGTTTTACTCTTTTATTATTTTTCTCTTTTGACTTATTTTTTATCAGGAAAATATCCGATAAATATTAAATCAATAAGATTGAAAACATTTGACAAAATGATAATATTTCTTATAAGTAAAAATCAAACAATTAAATTACAAATGAATGAAATAATTTATTTCAATCTTTGTATTTTTTTTATACACAATAAACTCATTTAAATTTAGTTCGGTTAAATAAATACATTAAGTTTAAAATTTGAACTATTTTACAGATCAAACTTAAAGTTTAAGTATTGAGTTCAATTGACTTATTTAGATTCCTAATTGAAGCTACAATCTTATGACTCGACGATACAATTAAATTTCACGCTATTGTACTGGAATTCTTTTGTGCAGCAAAGTTGGTGATAACATTTGGGCAAACATGTAAAAGCAATAAGGCCCAAGTTGAAAACACCAATGTTCTAGAACACCAAGCGCCAGTAGGCCCAAAATATTAATTAAATTTTAAAACTCAAAATCTGAAGCCCTCTAAAGTGTAAAATCTACTCACCGAACTTCAAATATGTGTAACTGAAAAAAAAAAAAAAACCCACAATTCTATGCCTTAAAAAGCTCAATTTGATTTATTATTATTATTATTATTAACTTTTTTCTTTTACAATCTTGACATTTGGGAGGTTGTAGACTATTTGATCAAGTAAGTTAATGATAACAAAATGCTAACATTTTTTAAGCTTAATATTTGAGGAACTGTAAATTATTTTATTAAGATTTAGTCCTTAGAAATGACTGAAATGATCAAGACTACAACTTAAGATCAACGAGACCATATCATGCTCGTTTAAGAGGATAAATAAAGTCCACAAGCTTGAAGTTTCAAGTTCAATATTAAGGTTCTATAATATTTTAATATGTGAATAGAGTGTGATAGACATAATCCCTCTTGTATTTGTGAGAGCAATGTTGCATACACCATTCCTTCACAAAAGACAAGAAAAATTATAAAATCAATAAAGGACACACAACATAAATGGATGTGATACCTCTATTATCAAGCCAGGTCAGGTCATACAATTCATATTTTTGTTTAAGTTTTCATTTGACTTTAGAACTCTTAAGCTGTCAAGATGTGTTCTCTAGTATAAATACTTCAATTTTGTGAACAAAATTATGCTGCACAGTTATTTCTTTGGCTATTTTAAAATTTAGAAGGTAGATAGAATGCACAAGAGTTTATGAGTAGGAATAGAACCCAAAATCTTGTGTCTAAACAACTTGATCTATCAATATAAATAACTTCCAATAACCACGTATTTCTCTGTTCAGTAATTCCATTTTTACATTTTTCAAAATAATGAGATTTTACCCTATAACTTTATACAAGTTAACAAATTCGTCACCATTAGATAAACATTTCATTTTACTTATACATATAGTTTGTTACTTTTGTTATGTTCTCAACCCATGTTCTGATAATTTGATGCATGAACATGATATTAATATTTTAAAATAGACCCACAATTTTTTTTCAGACAGATATTTAAAAATAGAAGAATAAATTAATAATAGTGTAAAATTTTATAATTATTAATAAAATTAGATTTTTTTTTTCAGAGTAACAACGTTTTAAAAATTAAAATCAAAATAAAAAGGTAATATTTTAAAATATTAGTAAAAGTAAAAAAGTATTTTTCTGACCAAACCTTTCTTAGTAAAAACAATTTTCTCTTCTAAAGTGAACAGTGATAAGTAAAAAAAAAATGCTGAAAAAATGAATGATTGATATTTTAACACACGAATGATTTGTTATGCTTATACATAAACTAGTATTTAATTTTAATTTTTTAAACATAAATAATTAGGTAAATTAATTACTATTTTAATCTTAAAAATACTACTTTTTAATACACAAACAAATAAAAAATAAAAATAAGAACCATCAAACCCCTTTTTAAGGAGGGGTAAAATCTGAGAGATAAAAATAATAATTGAAAATTATAGGAATAAGAGGAACACGAACAACATTCTCAAAAAGAAGAGGAAACTGTTAAAATCTACCTAGTGATGGAAGATTTGGATAATATATATATAAGATTATAGATTTGAATATTATTGTAACCATTGTTTATATATAGAAAATCCTCTGGAAGAATAGTATCATATCCTAATGGGCTCTGTAGAGGGGATGCAAACCTATAGCCAGACGGTGAGAGTACCTGCCAACCAGTGGGTCATTGTATTACCTTCTCTTATGCAATGAGTAATTAGTGTTGCCCAAGGAAGATTGCTCAATAAGTTAATGGATGCAATAATATGAGCATAAGAATGAGAAATCCTACAACCATTCTGGATCAAATGAGCATAAGAATGAGAAATCCTACAACCATTCTGGATCAAATGAGCTACAGAATATGAATCATTTTCAATTCATACTCTCTAAAACCTGTTATCTCAAGCAATAACCGTCGTAATCTCAGCCATGAGGATACTAGCAGCACCAAGATTATGTTAATAAATCATCAATTTAGTCTGAATAATCAATAGCTTTATTGAATCAGCTTGGGACAATGATTTATGGATTTGAATTACAAAATTGATAAACATACCTCCCTTAATTGTTAAATATATCATTTTATTATTAAATTCATTCAAATAACTTATTCCTTACCTCATTCTCCAATCTAAATATTAGATCTTCTTCTAAAAATTTAATCTATTTTCTTGAAAAAACAAGACTGTTATTCACAATAAGGATTTATCAATAATGTTTACTATTAAACTAAGTGTTTTTATCAGAATGTTAATGGTAAATAATGTTTAAACGGAACTATCTTTATTTCTATTTATAAAATAATTCTTTTAAGGTATTTATTATTTTATATAAAACTCAATCTATATTAGCTCATATATTAATTATTTTTAAATTAAAATATTTTTAATTAAATAAATTTAATGATAATGATATTTTAAAAAATATATATAAATTTAAGATAAATTTATTATTATAAGTTAAATTAATCATATTTTTTAATTTTAGTGAATTAAGTAATTGAGTATCATAAATAAGAATGAAAGTAGTATGTCTCTAATTTTCCCTGTGTTGACTTTTTGTTTGACATACTCATGGATGATTTAAGTAATAATGTCAAAAAGATGTGCGGAATCTGGACAGCCAAGTTGTTATTTGATATGACATTCTTGTTTGAGGATTAGAATTTTTAGAATAAGATTTAAGAAAGGCTTGAGGGGGGAGAAAATCTACATAATTATTTTTAATATTTGAACAAGGAAGGTAAGAGATGAGATTGTTTAAGTAAGTTTAATAATAAAAAATATATATTTAATAAGTAAGGGAGGTATGTTTAACATTTGCCTTTAATTATATTCAGCTTCTTATGGACCAGTCTAATTAGGCCTACCCAAAACGAGATAGCTCAGCCCAAATTGACCAGGGACTTTGGAAGGTAGGTGTTCCAGCCCAAGTGAGCTTCAAATCAAATATAGAGTTAAAGATTAAAGCTTGTCTGCTTACATTTGTATAGAGGAAGATGCTATAAGTTATGATGTTCCTTGTTTTTTGCCTCACCATTAGCAATTATCATGATGGGAGATCGCTTAACCAATGCTGAAGGTATAAGGATATAATCGTTAAGGAATTAATTTCGGGCTAGCAGTTGTGAGCTCGACTCAGGCTGAGTTTATGTTCCCCTTAATTCTGGTGCATTGATTTCACTGGGTTAATCAACATTTCTAATTGGCGAATGTGGGAATCGAACACCTTTCTTGGAACATTTTGACCATCTTTGATGTTGTTGAGAGACAGAATTAATGTGAGATACTAATTTACTGATATTTGCTACAACATTACACGTCCTTATATATTCCCGCTCAAAGTTTCTTCATGCATTATCAGTGCATAAGATAATAAGCACTCACAATGCATGGATAATAAATAATGTGAAAGCCAATGACTAAAACAAAAGGGAAACCAAAAATCCAATGAGGACATACAACTATGGCCACATGGTCACAGAGTGCTCACCCCACTTTCAACAAAAATCAGCGATGATAATAGCATTCAGTATTCCAATTATTCATGATAAGACATCTTACCCACAAATGATAATGCAGAAACCCAAATGACTTTCCAGATAACCGAAAGGCAAGATAGAACATTGGCACTGTCAACCTAATATCGATCAATCACAGTAACAAGTGCCCCCATTCGCCATTACTATGCTGGTTGACCGCAAACCATCTTGTGCAACAAATCCTATCCAACGGAAACTAAACATCACGAAAATCGAAAATCTACACTTAAGAAAAGATATCATACACTACAAGCATCCACAAATAATTAAATTAAATTGAATTTCTAAAGAGAGGAAAGAGAGGGGTTTCCGTTTCCCAATTTGAGTTTCCTAATTCGAAAATAATCGCAATCCAAGCCGCAACCACACTGGGGGGAGACGAAGAAGTTATCGAGGGGGAAAGAAGCGGAAGCAACGCCGACGGAGAAATCGAGGTCATCGCCGACACGAACGACGTCGAGAATGTTGAGCCAGAAGAAGAGGACCTTGACGCTTATCCCGCGGAGTTCGGTGAGCCTGCCGTCGGATATGTAGCCGCTGATAGTTTTCTGGTAACTCAACTGGTACGAACCTTCGAGGGAGAAACTGCACGAAACGTTCAGATCAACGCGGAATTTACCATTGGACGGGTCCAGCTCGTAGCCGGTCACTCCTTTCGGAAGAATGCCCGCCGGAAACTGAAAGCTCTCCAGCATCTCGTACGCCGTCGGGGCGCCGGTGGCGGTGATCGGCGGCGAGAGGAGTAGGAGTAGGAGTAGGAGGAGGAGCGCGGTGATGGACATGCTCCCTCTATTATTGGAATTGAATTGAAATCTTCTTCTGGTACGGCACGATGATGGTTTTGTATATCCTGGAATGATGGAGGGTACTAAACGTCGGCGTTTTGTAAAGATGGGGAAGGACCGTTTGATAGGCCACGTGGCTTTTTATATTAGATGGATGGAGATGATGACATTGATCTGCCTTTGTTTGTTCCTTTTCGAATCACGAACCTCTCATTATTCACTTTTTTTTTTTTTTAACATTATTATGGTAGGCTAGTAGTTCCACCAACCTCTGGAACCGAATCACCAGAGATTTTGAGGGGAGGAACGTCGAGAAACTTACAAAGAGATTCCCATTCTCTGATGCACTTTTTTTTTTTATTATTATTTAAAAAAGACAGATATTATTATTATTATTATTATTAAATGTTCTTTTCGTCTGATATTGAATTGTTTATTATATTTTAATTTTAAGTGACATTTTTTTAAAAAATAATTAATATAAATTATTATGATAAATTATTTTATTCTTATTAAATGAATTAAAACATAATTATAAATTTGTTTATGTGTTCCAGGTCATTGAAAAAGTAATCAGTGTTCTTTTTTATTTTATAAAGTGAAATATATGTTAAGATAAACTATAAATGTTTAAAGAAACATATAATCTTAGTAAAAAGAAATATAATTTATTAGAGATCACAAAATTATAAATGAAAGAATAAAAAGTAAAAATCATGTAACTTTATAATTTTCAATAAAATGTGTTTGAAAAATTTGTATTACCAACGTTTTTCTATCTAAAATAATGTAACACTTGTTTTTTTTTATACGTCATTTTTATTTTATTTATATAGCTTAAGAAAACAAGTTAAAATTAATTAATTAAATTTAATTTATATAGTATGTTTTTTAAAGTTACTCTCGTTAGCATTTTATTTATTTTACTAATTTATTTTTTACGTTAACTATCTTGTTGATATTTTATGAATTTCTCTCCTTAAATTTTTTACTTATTTTATCCTTAATGATTTACCTTGTTAAGAAAAATACTACAACCACCATCACTATAAAAGTAGAAATTTGATTAGAAATTACGAATTATGAAGCACATTTTATTAGAAATTATTGTTAAGCAAAAAAATATTTTAAATTATAATTTTTTAAAAAATTATAAAAAGAAATAAAAAAAAACCCACCAAATAAGCGAATTACATACTATAGAATTTTAATTTAATTTAATTAATGATCTCAAATTCAAGTATGAATTATGTAATAATGTTAAATATTTGAAGAACTTTGTTACCTATACATTTTATTTGTCCTGGTGAGACTGTCTTCAATGGATGATTCATGTTATTTGTAAAAAAAACTTTTAAAATATGATTTATAAAAGATAAAGGGAGACATAATTTTATTTATTTAATTTTCCTTTAAACTAATTTTAGACATATTTAAATGTATAATTAATATCTATATTTACATTTAAATTACTATAATTTTTAATTTATTGTTTTTAATTAACTAATTTCTATTTTTTTATTTCATATTAATGTATAAAATGTGACTTATAAAAGTAGAAGGAATACTTAGAAAATAATAAATAAGATGGTTTTTGTGATTTTTGATAAGAAAAATAAATTTTATTTCTTTGATGAATGTATTCTGCATATCGATTAATTCATTAACGCTTAGCAAAAATAAAATGAATTAGTGACTGAGGTCAGTTACTTACAACTTCATGTCTTAGGCAAGTCGCTAAGACAGTAAGATTGGTCCAGTGACTTTGTAAAAATGATTGGCGTATATAATGGTAAAGAATATGGGTGGACAAATAAATTTAGTGATTTGGTTCAATGATTAAACCTATTTAACCTATATTTTTAGGCCAGTTGAGTTAAGGTATTTAACTCTTGTGTTGTTTTTATTTGTCAAAATACAAACTCATAAGGGATTGGGTCAAACTAGTCAGTCAAGTTAATTAATTTTTTTAAATTAAGTCAAGAATAAAAAAATTATGTAAGATTTTTGTTTTTGTTTCATTTTGGCATAAATATTGTGCTTAACACTTAATATTTAAATTTAGAGATGATCAATCAAGTTAATGTGTATCTAATATAATTTTTTTGTTGATGTTAATATTGAAGACAAAAAATATAAATGAGTCAAGTGGAATAGTATAATTAAAAATCATGAAATGGGTAGGTGAAAAAGATATTAATGAGTAAAAGACTATATTATTTTCTTTAATTTTGTTTTATATTAATGAGTAAAAGACTATATTAATAAGTTTAGTTTTTTGGTTTGCGCATTTTTTGAGTCCGCGTATGTAGAGGGCCAACCTGCCTCGATTCGATTTTCATTGGACTAAAAGCCGGACAAGGTGAAATAAGTTAGACCGACCTGTTTTATTATTCTTTGGTAAAGAATTTGAATAATTTATAAGAGATTTTAAATTTAAATTTCATTGTCATTATTATACCTAAAAAAATATTTGACTATTTTTATTAATTTTTTCCTTTAAAACAAATCGAGTTAAATACAATTAAAGAAAGATTCTTAAAAATAATATAGATGATTTTTAAACGTAAAAACAAATCATAAAATAGAGCTTTTAAAAAACCTAAATAAAGAAAGTTCTACTTTTAAGAAAAAGTAAAACATAAAAGAATGGGTTACATGAAACTTGGTCATATAAAAAAATAAGTTTACAAAATTAGTCTAATGAGAAAATCAAAGTTGATACATAAAACTATTTTATTTTTTTGTGTGCAAATTTTACCATTATTTGATCAAACACAACAACTCCATCATCTATATTATATATATAAAAAATTTTATCTAAAATTTTTATTTTCCACATGTCATCATAATACACAATTATGTTTAAGCAAAAGTTTTTCTATATTTATCATTTGATATCTACAACAAATATCTTATACAATAATCAATTGATATCAATCATTATAAAAGACACTTATAAATTTATAACAAAGTAAAATTAGATAATAAATTACAAAATTATCATTTTATGTACTTTGGCTTTAAATTTAAAAAGATACTTTAATTAGAATTTTAAATTTAAAAAGATATTTAATCTTAATAAAAATAATCAAATCAAAGTGAATATAAAATTGACTATTATGATTATTATGAATATAAATCAAATCTACATTGCAGTGTGTACAAATTAAAATCAAGTAAAAAATTAAAATTTTTGAAATATTATTTATGTCAATAATACTATTTAAAATATTAATTAATTTAATATATTTTTTTATTTAATACAAAATGTCCATTTAATTTTATTTATTTATTATTTAAATATTTATTTAATAGTCATACTGAATTTTAGTTCAAAAAAAGTTTCAAATAGAAAACCAATTTTTGGTTCAAAAATATTTAATTTTTTTTTTTTTTCAAAACCAATTTTCGCCAAAATCCAATTTTTAAACTGATTTGAAATCATTTTTAAAAAAATGATTTAAAAGGTAGTTTTGCAACTCCATAAAAAAAACTCATTGATAGCACAAATCCATAAAAAAAACTATTTTTTCAATAAAAGTGTTTTACTTATCTTTCAATGAGAGTACTTTTATAAATTATTTAAAGAAATATCTGTCACAAAAATCACATGTATTTATATGACTCAATTGAGAGAATTGAAAAACACAAATTTTGCATATGATCGTACTCTTTCTTCTAATAAAAATGCATTAAATAAGTATAAGAGTTTTATTTATTAATATAAAATATTATTTACAAATACAAAATAAATAAATATACAATTTTACATACTCCTTTGAAACAAAGCAAGAACTTAACCATATAAATGTGATAAAAGAAATAGTTAAATTTTACAATAATTTATAGTAACGCAACACAACAATAACAATAAGGATTGTGGGTACGTATAGTGATCAGTAAATCACTGACACATACTAAGTGTTTTTTGTTCATATAGTTTGTTACACCAACTACATTGTGTGTTAAGTTTTATCAGTTTAGCCTTAATTCATATAACTTGCTAAACTACGACCGAAGCATCACATATCATATGAACCTACAAACTCCTTTATCCTTTTCTTGAATGTTTTCCTAAAATGTTTTCTTTTGCCTTTTGTAATTGATGGGGGATTGTTGTGTTTTTTAGGAGTATTCCAAAGACAAAATTCCATATTGCCTATAATAGCTTTGGTTAGAGAGTTTATATATCATTTTGTGATATAAACTTGTAAAGTTGCTAACAAGAGATGAAAGTCTCACACATATGAACTTGGGTCACATGGGCTTATTGTAGTGCAATTGAAGTTTTGAATTTAAATTTTGAATTCAAAATTAACAAGTTTCCAAAAAAAAACTTAATTTTTAATGTGATAGATTTCATTTTGATGCAATAACAAAATTTTCAATTTTTTCGTCTTGATTATTTTTAAAATTTATGTTTAAATGTGTATTAATTGTTTTTGAATTTTTGTTAATAATATTTCTTTATTGTTTTATCATCAAAATATTTAATTATTGCTTTAATTTTTTCCTCCTTATCATTGTTTTCAAATGTTAGTATGTTTATTTCTACCTCTATATAAACACAATTCCTAGATTCAAGTGCTTTTATTTACTAGTTCTACTGAGAAGTTCTTGTTGTATCTAGGGAGCTTGAGTAGGATATCACAAATAAGTCTTAAAGACAAGAAGCCAATTTTTGTCATCTCCATTGTGCTTTTACAACACTTTATAAGTCTCTTTGTAGCTAAAGACAAATCTGGCCACAATGTGATGCACTACATTTCATGCCATTATTTACATAATATTTGTTATAGGTTTGCATGCATTTTTGTGTTAATCAGGATTGATTATACTCTTATTTTTCTTAATTTTATCACTAAGGACTTTTGAGTGCCTTTGATGTGTTTTTATTTTATTTCAGGAAGGACTATTCACCAATGATTTAGCCACGAAGCTTAAAACTTGAGAACTTGGAGGGGTTTGACACCACGAGAAGGATAATTGGGAGCTTGAATTGATCAAAGGAAGGTCACAAGCTTGGAAACTTAAAGAAAACTTGAGAAAAATTGAGTCAGCAAGGTCTGCATCTTTGTGTGGCACTCACCATGGGTATCCTAGAAGAGCAAGAAAACTGTTTGCAGCAAGGTCCACACCCTAGCTGTAGTGTACACCACGGGAGTGACACACGACGACATCATTTATTTTGCAATTCTTTTTATTTTAGTTTTGACTTACACCTTTTTGTATCCCAACTTTAAATAAGCCTTTCAGAGTTTGAGCAAGGGTTCCAAAACAAATAATCCCTATGAAAAAATGATAAATTTTTAGTATTTGATGACATCTTACATTTGCAGTACTGCGTCGCCAATGGTTTTGCAATTTTTTATTCTCCTTGATCTCTCTTGGATTAAAACCAGCCAAGTGCGAGTACTCTGTTTTACTATTAGAGCAGGAAATTCTTTACCATTTGTTTTTATGTCAGTGATATTATTGTTGCTAGTCCAAATACAGTTGTTTCTGCTACAAGTTTAGAATGTGTTACAGACTTGTTTTGAATTGGTTATTTGAAATAGTTTTTAGAGCTTGAGGCTACTTGATCTTCTAAAGGAATTTATCTTTCATAAAGAAAATATATTGTCTCTTTTTGAAGATACTAGTTTTTTGGCTTCCAGAACCTCTATTCATATGTATTTAGGAATTAAGATTACTTCATTTGTTGGACAACTACTAGAAGAAGCTCATGATTAGGCGCCTAATTATCTCATGAGTGACGATGTCCATGCCCGTCATTTCATTACATATGTTACTCGCAAACTTAGCCAATATATGCCTTCACCAAGGACACCCTATCTGCAAATTGTTCCCAATCTTTTGAGATGTTTGAAAGATTCACCTAGTCAAGGATTGATGCTTTTACACGTTGTTATCTCAATATCTCAGCATACATAGATGTAGATTGGGGTAGTTGCCTAAATACCCAAGTCCACATTTGACTAATATGTCTTCTTTAGCATTTCCTTAATTTTTACGGAAATAAAAAAAACATACCACTATATTTATATCATCTACTAAAGTTGAATATCGAGCACTTCTTTGTTATTGCTGAGTTACTTTGGTTGAAGTATATTTTGGTTGACTTTGAACTTACCACTTCATTTGCCACCTATTTTGTAATAATTTAACCATTCGATTAGCACCCAATCCAAATTCTCATGACCGTTCAAAACATATCGGTATAGATACTCACTTTATTCATGAATATGTGGCATCTAGATTTATTCTATTGATTCATATCCAGTCAAGGTTTCAGTTGGTAGAACTCTTAACTAAAAACAATACCTGATCATTTGTTTCGACAATTACTGTCCAAGTTGAGCATCTTTAGTATATTTGCTTCAACTTGAGGGGAAGTATTAAACTCAACGTAATTACAATTAGTTATGTGATGGTTATTTTGTTAGTAAACCTATGTTAATATGTTAGGCAACTCAGCTATCTATATAAACCCATTTTCCCTATTGACTAAAAAAACTCTCTTTAATCCTCTGAAATTTGTAACTATTGACGTTAAATGTCATACTATGTTCATTGAAGAGGTATCGACACATCCAACAAATGATAACCATGAGAATCCTATTTACTGTTACAGTTCTAAATGTCACATGCCGATTAGATCCACCTAATTAAGAAGATAGCACAAAATCAGTTGACTGGTTCATATAACAATGCTACGACCACGAGTAGGGCTCTCATAGACGTTACTGACCCAAAGTCCGCATAAGGATTCCAACTGAGAATTGGAGCTCGTCCTCGCAAGTGATTGTAAAAAACTTAATGTTTAGCCACAAAAGCTATTGTTTAAAACAAATCTATCACATTAATCCCTTTTAATCTGGACATTCTGTCCTTTCTGATAACACCCATTATGATGGAGTTAAACTTTTAAGATTCTATCGCAAACGTGCAGGGATAATCTAGGTGCTTTGAATTTGCCGGTGCACCTGTCTAATTCGTAGCCAACCACGCCTTTAGGAAGAAGCCCAACTGGGAAATCCTACTGTTGAAGGACAAACATCATATGCAATTAAGGTGTTGGTATTTTTGTCAGAGACTGATAGGATTAAGAAGATAAAAAAAAAAAAAAAAAAAAGGGGGATGGAGCTGCCTAGGTTTTGGTTGAAAATTGATACCAATTTTCTCTTGGTGAGTCGAAGCTTGTGGTGTGTGGGAGTAACCTACACTTGGGGAAATGACTGTTTTATACAAAATTGGGTTAGCCTGACCACCCCAGATTCCAAACAAAACATGGGAGTGTATTCTAGAGGAAGGACCCGTATAAAGACTAAAATATTGGTGTTGATACCTAACCAATTAGTTGAGTGGTTTCCATTAGGTTCTGGTTTATTCAAAGGCTACGATATGAGGAATGGGGTGCTCCTTCATCATCTATCCTCTCTCAAAAATCTCAACCAAGATCTACCTAACTAATTTCGACTCTAGATCACCGCACGGCTCAGTACCCTCATACGGAATATAGATTGACAGTTGCACCTTAATCCGGTGCTTAACAATCGAACTGTTATTAGTCATACGACGCATCAACCGCGTTGATCCAGGTCTAAAAATTGTCAAAATGGGGTAGAGGTTACCACCAAATCAAAGAATAGCACAATTAACACAAAACTACTCTCTACCTTCAACATGTCTTGTAAACTAAAATGCTTATGATATGACACAAATTATTGTTTGATTTGAGTAATTATGATATTACATACTTAAACTATGGTATTAACAGCAAATATTAATACAAGGACATAATATTTATATTTTATGAATAAAAAAAGACAAAAAAAATAATAGCGATATATCCAATGAGATGATAGATAGGGTCGAGGCAAGACAATAATAGAGTAGTGTCGATTACAGTGACATTTGTTTGAATTTTCAGGCAAATGGAAGCAGAAAGGGCTAGGCGGAAAATCTTCATGTGAGGGGAACAAACAATAGCCCGAAAGAAGTATACTAATTATTAACTTAAAAAGCATAAAAAGATAGATAGATAGATAGATCTAGAGTTTGCAAATTGCAAGTGAGAGGCCAATAATCAATCCGTCGGAGAATTTTGAATGAGAAAAAAAGGGTAATTAAAGTGAGGAAACGTCACCGTTTAGGGGGAGTTTTAAGCAATCGAAGCCACATCCACACTGGGGGCTCTCGATGAAGTTTTCGACGCCAAAGTCGGCGGAAGCGATGCCCACAGAGAATAAGATATCGTTATCCTGACGAGTGACTTCGACGATGTTGAGCCACAAGAGCAAGATCTTGACGGTCACACCCTTGAGACTGTAGAGCTTATTGTTGGAGATCTTTCCAGTAATGGTGGACTTGTATTTGAGAGTGTAGGACTCTATGTCGAAGCTGCAGGTTCCGTCAAAATAAACTGCGAACTCGCCGGTTTCTCTGTTCAGCGAATAGCCCAAAGCTCCTTTAGGAAGAAGACCCACCGGGAACCCATACTCCACAAGAACATCGTACGCGGACAACTTCTGTGGTTGGCTTAACGCGCATGATGCTGTCAAAAACACCACCAAGATCCACAGGAATCTAATTGAAGACATCGTCTCAAGGCACCGCCTCTCACTCAACAAAATACTCACTTCCACAGGGTTTTGTCTTGTTTTTGGAAGAAATCATACATATACATAAAAGTGGGAGATAGATGCTTAGGCTAAGCTTTCGAATAAAAAGGTTCAAAGTAAAAAATAGAATTAAAAAGTCAGTTTTTTCACACCATTATTATTATTATTATTATTATTATTATTATTATTATTATTATTATTTTTAAAATGGCTAACTACATGCCAGTCTGTCTTTGGAATCTTATTTTTATTTTTATTTTTACCAGCGTCCTTATTTCATTTAGTATCCAATTTCATACTAACTCTATTGTATCTGTTTTTTGGTTTATCTTGTAAGCAAAATAATCAATTATTGAAATAATAATTTAAGCTGAAATTTTTGTTTCCATTATCATCAAGAACTTCATACTCAGTGTGGCCTACTTTTCTTCTCCGCCCCTTTACAGAAATTTGAATTTTCTGGCTCTAGATCTACCAATATTAATTAATTTTAATATTTTTTAGTTATTCAACACAGCGGCATCTAATTAATTAATTAACATTATTTTAAGAATGCGAGGAACTCGTGCAGTACGCGAGAGAACTTTGTCTCAACTCGAGGATGCCTTCTTACGGTCGTACCCCATCTTGACAGTTTTTAATTTTTACGAGACAGGTTTATATTTTATTTAATTAATATTTTCATGAAATATTAAGAAGGTTTATAAGAAAATATAGTGTTATCATTTTTAGAACAAATTTTTTAAAATAATTTTATATCTCCTTATATTATTTTTTTTACCAATTTAGATTTTGAAAGTGTTAACTTTTTATTTATTTATAATTTTAACATATTCTCTCTTTCAATAATAAATAGTCCATTCGGTCTTCTTATATTAAAAACAAATATATTTTATTTTTTCTAATTGTAAAAATACATATCTATTCTTAAATATATTAATTATTAATTTTCTTCTATATATTTGATTCATCCTAAAATTTCATCCCTCATGTAAGTGGATTTATTCATTCACTCATTAACAATTGGTACAAAAATTATCCGTCGAATTAGATTTGTTGTCATTGAATGTAACCACAACTTAAATAATTTAATTTAATGAGTAATTTTAAAATAAAATTTGGATTTATGACATTATTAATTAAAATTAAATAATTTAATTATTTTTATTGATCTTAATAAATAAAATATTTATTTTTTAAATAAAAATCAGTATTTTTTTTTATCAATTTGTTAATCTACGCTAATGCAATATTAAATGCTTTCGTGCTTTTAACATATTTTAATTTACAAACGTTTTTATATTCACATTTAAATATTTTTATTTTATTAAATAATGTTTTGTTCACTTCATCAAATTTGGATAAGTATTTTCCAGATTTAATTACTCTAGAGTGTGAGAGCTAAATTTTAAAGAATAAACTACAACTTGTAAAGATTGATTAAAATTAAAAATTAATGTTTTAAGAATTTCATAATTTATTATTATTTTAATTATTAGTTTTTTTAATAAATGGTTGTAATTATACTTTGTTATATAGAGTCTATATTCATTTTAAAAAAGTCAAATATCTATTTTTTTCTTTAAAAAAAAAGTAAATTATTGAAAATCTATGACATAGATAATCATTTTACCAATCTTTTTAACGTTCCTAGCTATTTACAATACTGGAGTGGGTCGGGGAGGAGAGAAAGGAGACATGGAACCATAATTAATATTCAAACTTGGGCCGAACTTGTAACAAAATAAAACTCTATATACAAACGGACCTTACAATCCTTCTTTAACAATGGTTATTTGTACTTTCTTTTTATATTTTTTAAAAATATCTTTTATTAAAATACTTTTTAAAATATTAAAAATTTTACATTCTAAAAAATATTTTTTTAAATTATTAAAATGTTACATTCTAAAAAGTACTTTTTGAAAATATTAAATTTTTAATATTTTTATAAAGTATTTTTCAAAAATCAATCTTTAAGAAAAAATAGGACATTTATCTTTGGGAGGACAATCTTTTCATCATTTTAAAAAGTTCATGATGATGATATTATAGTTACAAATAATCTAAACACTTAATTATATTTTTTGTTACCATAAAAATTTTACTCATTAATCAAATAAATGATTTTATAAATAAATGACATATAATTTCAATTATTATTTTATTTGAAAATTTTCTCACAATTATAATTGAAGTGTTGATTTATCTATGAGTTTTATATTCTTTTTGTAATTTCCAAAATATTGTAATTTTGTTTTGCTAGTTAATTTAATCCATAAAGTGATCGTACAATGAACAACAACTTAAAAACAATTGATCCTTTATTTTTTTTTTAAATAGCTCTTAGAAAGTATTTCCAGAATGTTGAAACTTTAATACTGTTGGAACGTAGAAATTTAACATTTTCAAAAAGTATTTTTTAAAACGTTATTTTTTTATATTTTAAAGCATTTTTATGAAAAAATATATTTAAAAACAAGTATAGAAAAAAGATATATTAGTAATGTGGTGAGATATAAATAACAATTGCTTCCTTCTTTTTACATTTATATAAACTCAACTAGTATAAATAGTTTGTTTGGTTAAAGTTGAGAGATTTTTGCTGAATACAGGTTGTATAGTGTTGTTCTCATTTTGCTAATTTTAGAAACCGACTACTAAATAGAAGACTTAAATCTAATTTGTTCCTTTTAGTATGATAGATGTACACCATAATAATTTTGAATATACAATAAATGTTAATGTAATTGTGATGGGTAACATATGTGATTAATTTATTTATATAAAAAATTAATCATATTAAAATTAACAAATAAAATTTTTTATAATACACTTTAATTTATTTTAAATAATTATATTTTTAATTTTTAAAATGTATTAAAAAATGTTTTATTTATTATTAATATTATTAATCTTTTATACGAATAAAATAGTCACACATGTTATTAATATGACCACATCAATGTTTTTTTTTATTTAATTTTAGATGACAAACTAATGAAAGATTAAAATTGTTTAATTTTAAAAATATCAAGAATCAAATATGTAATTAATTTTGTATAGAAATTAATTGTACATCTATAAAACTAAAGAGATAAAAAATGAATTTAAACCTAAAAATAAATAATTTTGTGATAAGTAAAATTAATTTAAAGAGAAGTGAAAAATGTTAATTTTTTCATAAAAAAATTAATTTTGAGTATAAGATCCATAAAATATATTTATATTTATACATAAAAAACGATTATATAGTATAAAAAAAATTAATTATTCTCATCTTTCAAGATCCATTGTTTTGATTCCACTAAAATCTAAAACAAGCACACTCTGCAATTTGTCACCCAAATTAGATCCTTTCTGATGGCTTACAAATGCAGCAGACAAAAATAAAGAAAAGAGAGAAAAAATTGTGGGGGTTATAATTAGAAAGAAAGGAAGGAAGGAAGGAAGAGAGAAATGGAAAGAACGAAGAGGGTTGGGTGAAGGTGGCGCGGGAGAGTTTATTGAGAAAAGAGAAAAAAAAATTCTGGGATTAAAAATTATATGGAATTTTAGTTTTTTAAGTTTTCTTTAGTCAATTGTTTTTTTATTTTAAAAATTAATAAGTTTTCATTCCTCTAATATTTTTTTATCATTTAAAATGTCATATTTCTCATTTTTACTTAAAAATTAAAATTCAAATAAATTAAATAGTCTTTGTATTCAAAATTAACTGACCAAAACATAAAATTTGACTGAAATAAAGAATACTAAAAAAATCATTCTTCAGTCCCTAACCCCACATCTTATCAAATCTATCAAAATTTATAAAATTTGTACTAATTTCCTTACTTCGAAATTTCTAAAATTATTTCTTATTCCAAATCCATCGTATAAATCTCCAAGATATTTGAAGAAAAAAATAATTGAGAGGTTTTAAGTAAAAAACAATGAAAGACTAAATTTTCTTAAGTCTAAGAATAAAAAAAAGGCTTAGTCTGATTGTCATCGTTGTCTATTAAATGTCTAGCACAGAAGTCTTTTTGTACTTGTACTGCGCATTTGCACTACAGTCTTGAGACCATTCTTCAAGTTCGCTGATTGATAAATACCATCATCGGTTACCTAAAGTAAATGCACATTTTTGTCCCTCTTTTTTTTTTTTTTTTTTCAAATAACAAATTTAATCAAACAAAATAAGGGGAAAAACTATATCTGTATTGGGCTGCTTGAGCCCATTTAGTAAATGTGAATCCAGTCCAATTTACAAAACAAAAAAAGTCCAATGAAATAAAAATAATAACAAATACATAAATAATACAGATGAAAAAAGAAAGTACAAATGAAAAAGTGGTTGTAACCACCATGTGTTGAAATAATAATAATAATAAAGAAAGATGGAAGCTTATCTTCATGAATGATAACAGTAGTTCTCCCTTGTTAGTTGTTACTGACTCACCATCCCTGTTTGGCGTAGCACCAAAACAAACATCCCCTCCACACTTTGTCCCGTAACCACCGTGTGTTGAACTGACAACTCCATCACCATCTCCGCACCAAGCTCCATACATAGCCATTACAATACCCTGTGAAATGGTCTTTGTGGTTCGCTTTCCCTTCTTTTTCTTATGGTAACTAAACTGGTAAACTAGGCATGGTAGCATGTTTCGTAGGACTAAGAGCTCTAAAGCCTGTGTTGGTGTTGCTACTACAAAGGAGAAATGCTCAGAATCTATATGAGAGTCCTTTCTTTTGTATTTTAGATGCTATATATTAATTATATTTAGATATTTTATTTATTATAAATTAATCATACGAAAGTACATATTTAACCGATACATTTATTTTACGAGTAATGATACCAATGTATGCGTATAACAAAAACAACTAATAAATACAATATTTATATTATATAGGTACAAGTACATACAGATATTTATATAAGCAATATTTATATTTTATATTATGTATGAATTATGTTTAAATTTATTTATTTATTATAAATTAATTATATAAAAATAAATATTTAGACTGTATATTACATAAGTGAAAATATTATTGGAGACTATCTGAATTTGATCTCTATAAAGTACATCTTTAAAAAAGAATAAACAGTTTAAAATGTCACTAAATTATGAGTTAATGAATTTGTCTCGTAGTCAGTCTAAATGATCAAATTTTGTGAGAATATTTCAGATTTCATTGAGGAACGAAAGACTTTAATTAGTAATTAGAATAGTTAAAATAATTAATGGTTAGTTTCAATTTATGGAAAAGGAAAGAAAAAGATTGTAGACGAAAAAGAAAACATGACAATGTTAATCATTTCATTGTCTTTAAGAAATATATTTTATACAAATTAATGAATTTTATATAAATTTAAGAAATATATTCTAATTTAAAAAAAAAAATTCACAATCTAATTTAAGAAATGTTCGTGATGTTTTTTAATATTTTTTATAATTAATTGAAATTTATTAAAAATTATCAACATTAATAAGTTTTATATTTAAATATAAATTACTAAATAAAGAGTGAGATGTATCAAATTGATTATTTTTAATAAATTTTAATTAATTATAAAAAATATTAAAAAGAAAGTATAAAAAATAACGTTGTTAACATTTTTTATATCCAACTTCTGTGTCAAAATATCAACTTCCTAATCAGACATTTGGAATTATGTATGGCAATTAGGCAGTTGGAAAGGTTTTACCCTTCATGTTCTTAACTTTGTCTTTAAAAATCCGTCACTTATTTTTTTGTTTAAAAAGAAAATTTGATATCCAACTAATATTTGCTAGAGATCGGGGAAACTCACACTTTTACCCATGTCTTTTTTGAATAATTATATATTTTTTAATCTTTTAAAACATATCATGTATTAAACACGTTTAAATAGAACAAAATGGTTTAAAAAAGAAAGTTAAAAATCTGAAAGAAGAAAAACGATGATTAAATTATAGTTTATTTTTATAATTTAATTAATAATAGCACAAACTTGAGTTAGGGTTTGGGTGTCTATATCCCTATATTTATTCTTTCTCATCATATACATATAAAAGAAAAAACTCTGCTCTGAAATTTGATCAATCCAATTTTTTGTCTATTAAAATTGGGGTGAGATAAATGCTTGTATGTATAGTTCTTTTTAATGTTTTTTCTTTTGAAAACCAATTTAAATCGCGAGGGTGCAACCCCATGCAGTTAATAATGTTTACAAGTAGCTTAAAAAAATGTTTACATGTCGTTTCACTCTTCAAAAACAAATTGTGGACTTTTCGAATTGTCTTTTTTTCCCCTCCCTTCTCTTTGTATTTGTTTTTACTATACCTTTTACATGTATTATTACAATGAAATGATAGCTTTTTTGTAGTTATATGAAATTATAGTTTATTCTCTTGAATGAAAATGTTTCAAACAAAAAATAGTTAATGGATCATAAACACCAATTTTGACGGTAGGGAAAAAAGAAGAACAAAATCTGAAAAAATCTTTTACGTGAAGTAACATTTTTGTTTCTTTTAATAAGTAGGAATGGGTGGCGTTAAAATGAAAAAGGATGAAATTAGACATAAAAAGACAATTTGTATTGTTTGAGAGCTATGCAGGTACATAAAAGCATGTAAGAACAAGACTTAAATATCATCTTGATTACCGGAAAATAAGGAACTTTTTATTTTAATTTTTAAAATTTTAATTTTAATTTTAATTCTTTAAAAATTATAAAAAATCTAATAAGATAATTATATATATATATATATATTTATCAAATTAAATTTTTAAATCTCTTATTAACTAGTTTAACATAATTAATTATTTTAAATAAATATAAATTTAAAAATATAATTTATTAAAATAAATTACACATAATTAAAATATTTATTATTTCATCGATTAATGTTGTTAATTAAAATATTTATTATTTTATCGATTAATGTTGTTAATTAAAATTATAAATTAAAATTAAAATTTTAAAATCTTTAAAAAGTTAAAATAATATTTTTTTAAAATAAAATAAAATAAATCTTATTTTATAAAGAATAAAATATTATTTAAATTAAATAATAGTAAATAAAAGACAATGATTGTACTTGGTTTATACTTTGGGATGATTATTATTATGTACAAAATGGAGTTGAAGTGATGTCTGCTTATTGCTTTAAAATTACGGGATTTTTCTTTTGTTACATTAATTTACATTTAAGTTCAATGATTACCTTTGAATTTAAAGAGCGTTTATAAAGAATTTATATTCATATCATTTTAAAAGAATGACTAGGAATTCGATTATGTAACTGTCAGATAATTTTTTTCATCTTATTTTAATTATCAACCCGTTAAAAATTGTTTTAAAATTAATAATTATACTTTAATCTAAATTTTTATAAAATTTAGATAAAATTTAACTTTTATAATTTATTTATTCTTTATTTTAGTTT
>JAMLFT010001874.1:0-28261 GCA_026544285.1 Pachyrhizus erosus | reverse complement strand
CAAAAGATAAATATTTTTTATAATTTTAAATTTTTTATCAACTTTTGTTTAGTGACCAGAGATTCTAATTAAAAAATAATCTAATATTAAATTAAAATATATATTTTAACATTAGAAAAAATAATATATAAATATATATATATCCACATTTCATAATAACAAATTTCTATTTGATTGTTGTGTTCATATGAAATAAAATAGGCAAAAGATATTTAAATTAGAAAAAAGTAAAAATAAATTTCAAAAAATAAACTACTTAACGGATCCTTATTTTATATTTAAAATATGAAAAAAATAATCTTATTTATGTAATTTATAATATGTTTTTTATACATTATCTCTTGTATTTCATAATATATTTTCTTATAATACACACACATATACTATATTTAGTATTGATTATTTAATTAAATTCAAACTAATGTTTATGACAATTGATTTTTTTTTCATGTAATTTAAGTTAATTTGTATTAATTAATTTATTTTACTTTTTCAATTTCCTCAAGTTTCTTATCAAAAACTTTTTATTGCTTTTAATTATTTTTTTTAATTCTTAAATAAATTTCAATTTTACTTAACATATTTTTCTCTCATTTATTTTCTTATTTCAACCATTGTGATGCAAAAGATAAATAGAATGTGTCATAATTATAATAATTAGTTTATTTTTACATAATATACTAATAATTTATTATTATAATTTTAAATAATATGATGACCCATGTGATGTATAAATATTTTATTATATTTTAAAATTATAATGTTTTCACTTAAATATATAAGAATTCTTCGCTGAATAAAAACTACTTCTTTATATTTATTATTATAAAGATATACATTTATTTAAATTACATAAGAATTGTTTAAATATATACGAATTTTTCATCCAAACTTCTTTATTTTTATCATTATACATACATATGATTGTTCTAATTATGTTAATTAAAATATTTATATAATTTTATGAAAAAAATAAATAAAAATTTCTTGAAAACTTTTCTACTTAATTGAATAAAAATTTTCTATCCAAACTTCTTTACTTTTATTAGAATGAAAATTTTCATTATCAATACTATAAAAAATTAAAAAAAATAAAGTGATAAAATTAATACTAATTTATTCTCTCTTTCATCTCTTATAATTTTTTACATTAATTCATTTAAAAGTATTGTCTTTTGGAAGCAACAATTTTTTTTTTTATCAAAAATAAGATTTATTAAATATATTAAAGTATAAAAAATTATCTTGTGGGAGGCAATTGCCCCCATAACTGTGAACCTGAATCCGCCCCTGATCTTGATCAATACTTCATTCCCAACTTAAGGTTTCAGGGCAAGTTTGTGTTGGATTATGAATCCTAAAGATTGCTTGTTTATATTGCACAAAATATCATTAATATGTGAGTGAGTTGGATTTTTAAATATGTGAGACTATTTCAGAAGAATGCGATAGGTAAAACTCGTGTTATATGCAAATATGTGAATAGAATTTTATTTGTAAATAAAGTACACTTTTACTCTTATGATCCATCGATCTTGGCACGTCTTGTACTTTAAAACTGGTTTAAAAATTGATGTTTTGCCTTTACAAAAAAAAGGCTGCATGACAAATTTACGAGCCAATAATCATTGAGAAATTTTGGTATATAGCATGTTTCGGATGTGCTTTACATTACAAATCAACTAACACATGCAAATTAGCCACAATGAACAAATGAACTAATAATTATAAAAAGTTGAGTTTGGTACAATATGATTAGGCAAATAAAAAAACATGCCTAAAACAATGCAACTCAATTAGTGGAAACCCAATCACAAAGATGAAAGCATATTTTTCTTTAACAATACAAGCACACATGTATACTCACACCAAGAATCTGATAAAACTCACGTTTGTTGGAAAAACTCAGTCAGTTAATTTTGCTCCTACACTAGATCATCTGGTCCAGCAAGCACGACCTGTCATTTAAAAAACAAAACACCAGTTTTTAATTTGCACGAAAATATGGGATCCATTTCAGCAAGGAAATGCATGCAGTGCTCTTAAAGCAAAGTTGTAATAAATCTAAACAGTGAGACAAGAAAATCAACATATGAATCAGTAGATAACCAGGTAAGAGGGGTGCATACATTGCAATCAAGGGCATATTTTCTGGCAACCATAATGGCTACATTTCTTTCTCTCTCTGATTCAAAGGTTAATACAAATGAGAGGCCCTTTCTAGCTTGCCAAAACAATGCCTTCGTTGCATTCGCGACATCACTTCTAACTCCACATAGCTATAGTTAAATAAAATGTTAGTTTAAGGAATATAGTCAAATAGAGAACTTAAAAGATGATAAACCATTAAAAAAAAAAGTAAACAGATGAAATAGTGCACTTTGATAAAAACGTGTTATTGTTTATCTAGGTTGTCCATTTTAAATAGAGAATAGAAAGGAGGAATTCTGTACATGCAAGACATTGACACTGAAACTGTTAATTCCCATGTGTGTATTTCTGTGTTTGGGGGCAGGCCAGGCCAGGCCTGGCCGCAGGAGGGTGGATGGAGAGCCTTCAATATTCATGTTTAACATGTTCTGTTACATAAGAATAAGGACCGATTGCCAAAGTAGTACCTGCATTGATGGGGAGTAAATCTCTCTAGCTTTTGTAATCCAACCTCTGCATAGCTTTATCCTCATTCTCCCCACATTAAATGAATGAGTAGAATGTGATGAGTGATCTTTTCCATTCATTTGAGAAATAACTACCTATAGAAAATCCACATACAAACTGTAAGAATTATTGTGCCAAAAACTGTTCATTACCCAGAGCAAACTTCCGCTTATACATAAGCAGATAAACAGGAGAGTGCAAAAAGGGGAAACTAGATAGTTAGATATACAAAAACCGAAACATTAAACAAGTTAGAACTTGGAATGCATGTAGGAAACTCACTCCTTTAGACTGGAAAGGTTCAAGGAATGTCAGGCTCTCGTTTATGTAACAAAAGTCATAATCAACTAAAAAATATAACATCCACCTTTATTAAAACAACAGAACGAGCAAATCAATAAAACATCTGTCTTCAAGATGTAACATTTTCTTTTAATACTAATTTGTGGATGTGTTTATCACCCACAGGATGAAGGGGAAAAAGCCAAACTATACTCAAAACCTGGTCGCAAGTTGCAACAGTAATAATACAGGGTAGATGTTAAACCAACACAAGAATTATTTATTTATTTATCTTTGGGGTACTAAATCTGTCAGACCATAGGGAAGGCCCCACCACAAGGGTGGTGCCAAATGGATCCCACTAGGGGGGAGGAGGCAATGAGGAGGGGATGGGAACAGAAATAGGAAAGGGATGTTCCATCTGAGGGTGAATCCACTATCAAGAACTTTCCTGTCAAGAACTTACGAGCAAGTTTCTCAACCAAGTAATCAAGGCTTCTAGGACCACATGGAATTTAACTCAAGCTTTTTTAAAGACCATCTTCAAGAAACAACTGTGAAAAGACAAACACATGTTTTATCATGTTTGTTGAATTAAATCACACTTTTTCTACATTCTTTATTGAATGCTAGAAGTTGATAATTTGAGTAGTCTTTTCTACCAGAATAGTTAAAATTACTGAATCTAAAAAGAGTGTAGATGACATACATTAAAATCGGTATTAGATTTTCTTAGAAGTGTCTCCACATGGCTTCCAAGTCCTGAAACTGTTACACACGGGTAGGTAGCTGTTAGCCTTTCTTTTCTACTTCTAAATGCATCAATTGGTATTGTCAGGTCCAAGGTAACCCCAACCATGCATGCTAAAACCAGAAATAATTTGTTGGGAAAAACAAAAGGTATGCCCATAAAAAAACTAACCAGTTTGAATGGGATTAGTTGTTAGGGTAAGTTTTTTCCCATTAGAGACAATATCTACTTGTAAGATTCTCCCAACATCAGAGGGGTCAGGAGCATATATTGATTTGATGGCACCTGAGAAATAAAGGCAAACCAACTTCAAACAGAATAAAAAATAATCAAGAGACAATAGCAGTTAGAGCCCAGTAAAGCAAACAGCAGCATAAATATAGTTAAATAAGATACATAAAACAATATTCGTTATGAAGGTCACAAATAGAAATGGATTCCACCACCAGATTGGAGCCATACATCTTGTAAAGTCAATGAACTAATAGGAGCTAAATTTGGCAGCAAAGCATGACAGACAGACAGACAGAGGTGAGAAATTGATATAGATTGAAAATATAGATCACTGAATTGATACTGTATTTCCACTTTTATGGATAACTTATCCAAATTCCTATAAAACTAATTGAAGTTATTGTATAGAGATTTCCACTTGTATTGAGAAGTGAGAAATTTGCATGGAATTAGAAAGCAACATTAGATGTCAGTCGATATTACATCACCAGAGGAACAAAATTGAACAAAAAGAACATAGTATCATTTATCATATGTCCAGCTACTATACAACCGATTACAGCGAAAGGAAGCCTCCTTGATCATAAAAGTTTGTTTAGCTATGAAGCACCGCTGCTTAAAAAATTCAGTCATATCAATAGAAGTGGAAGCTTAATACCTGTACTCCTGTACCTCTGGATTTTTATTTTTACTTTTTCATATATGTTAAGCTTCTGTATGCACTTACCTTCTTCAAAGTTTAGCTTGGGAGAAGAATAAAAAATTAGATAGCACAAACTAGTAATTTATATTTTAAGATACTGAGTTTACTTTGATCCCAAAAGCAAACCCTTGCTATTCATACGCATGGAGAAAGATGAGTTCAATGTTTTTTCTGGCTCAAGAAATATTATATTTTGAATGGCCAAAAAGATTGAATCATGTCTGATATGAATTCAGGCATTCTAATATCTTTTATTTTAGCCACATTCCCAGGTCAAATGTGTTTGAGAAATAGTCACATCCCCATATTAGCATTAAGGCACTATCTAAATTTGAAGTTATTCAGTAAAAAGTCTGAAGATCAGTATGAACTAGTTTACCTTTGTATGTTCTGAGATCCTGCATTTTCTAATTAAACACACTATCCAACTCTCGTAAATACTTAAGCTATTAGGTGGAGGTTCAAGAAAAAAATTATATCTTTAAAACACCCCATTAATGCAGGACAGAAATTGGTTTGAAGCATGAACAATGTAGAATGGATTTAGCGAAGATTAAATTCTTAGCCACCTGCCTGAAGAGGATTTGATAACATTTCAAAAGCCAAATCAACCCAAAAGCTTAAGCTAATACGTGGAGGCCAAGAAATTAATTCATACCTCTTGTAGTGTACACTCATGCAAAAGCACTTTAGGCTTGAAGTATGGACAATGCATGAGTCCACTTTACCTTGTACTCTAATTTAATAAATTTGGAATGGAGTTAGCATAAATTGAATCCCTACTATTAGACTTAAACGCTTTGATACCATGTCAAGGACCAACTATCCTAAAAGCTAAAGCTGCTGTTAGGCACAGGCAAGTGAATGGTTTTACATCTCAAGTATAGTAGATCGACAATGGAAACCAAACTGGTTGATTTGCATATACACAGATAATAGTCATTGAAAAACTTCCAGAAGGATATCACATTATCAGAATCATGTATAAATGTTACCAAAATAAATCAATACAAATACTAAGGCTCCATTTGGCCCAGCCCAGCTTATTTTTAGTGTTTTTTCTCCTTAAAAGGAGAAGCTGAGCCAAATAGTATTTGTACTTAAATTTTTAAAGAGCTTATTTTACAATATAAATTTTTATTTTATAAATATATTTTTTCATTAGAGAATAAAAAATAATAATTTATCTGACAACTTTTAACTTAAAAGGAGCTTTTAAGCTAAAAAAGTTAAATTTGACAAACAATTTATACTTGTTTTTTTAAGTTCTAATTTTTTACTTTAACTTAAAAGTAGCTTTTAAGCTAAAAATAAGCTAGGCCAAATGAAGCCTAAGATCTGAGTATTCTGAAACACATACGAAAATCAATACTAAAAGAGAGTTACCTGAAATAACTTCCCTCCAGCTGCCTTCAGAAGACAAGCGATACCACTGAAATGAACATTTTGAAACCTGTGGCACTTCATCTGAGCAAGGCTGGACTCGCAGATATGAACCCAAAGCTTCAGAACCATCTAACATATATAAACGAGATTTATTTTCCTCGTCCCTCTTGCTCATGGTTAGCTGGCATGGATGAAATGAAGTTATTGCAAGAAAAGTATATTTGAGTTAATTCAATCTTAATACAGCATGTCCAAATTATAGTTAGCAAATCTAGTCAAATATAAATTTCATAGTAAATTTGAGCAAGTAAAACTAGATATCAACAAACCTCTTTCTGAAGCTGGATTGAAAATATAGATTTCTCTCGAATTTGATCCCTAAGAGCACGTAGTTCATATTCCATGGCCATCACCTGAAATCATACAATTCTCATATTTCACCCTTATGAAGAATATTCAAATTGTATACACTGTAGTTTATGGGTCCTTAAATTATGATGTGCCTAATTGCACAGGTATTGGTACAAATTATCCAAAATGATATGATGTGTAGATATGAAAATTTTAATAGATTTAGGTTACAGGTATAGCAGTGGATATTAATTAACAGTAGTGATATATTTATATACACCTAAAGATTAATATTAACATGGAAAATATTTTCAGATATGTTATGGTCAATTTTACACAATTCAAACCAAATTTCAGCATTTAGTGACATTTCTACGCATTTCAAATGTTTTAAATCAATATTTAGGAAGCAAAAAGCAATTCACCTTGCTTGGCTGATGCAACAATTTGATTCTTCTAGCCTCTTGAACCTCTTCTATTAATCCATCCACATCCTGACAGTGAGGAACAACAGATAGTGTATACTTTACGTACTAAATATAATAAAAGCTACACAATATCAACAAAGAATCTTTACAAATTTTCTACATTCATAATTACAAACTGAAGGATGATATAACATGATATGAAGATATTATAAATGCCTAGCAAAGAACTACATACAGGGTAGTCCGAAAACCCAAGCTTGTATGTTTATGCATTGGATTTTTCACATGAAACTTTAAAATTTTTAAGGTCAAGTTTGTAAACGTGATGAGTAAATTAAGTTCATAAGAAATTTTTAACATATATAAATTATATTTAAGGTCCTTTCAGGAAATGTGATCTTCTAGCAGTGTCCATCATACAGAGAATAAACCCTTCTGTTCTATCTTCAGATTGCATAATATAGTAGTTCTTGGCTTATACTGTTATATAACCATACATATGATTCTCTTATGCACATTGAAGATTATTAAACTGAAAAGTAATGTTTTATTATGAATTCATTAATGCAAAACTATACACACATACACACATACACATATAATTGTGCAATCAAACAGCATTTTAGTACCTGTGGTTTAGAAGCTTGGGAAGCTTTTTCTTGTTCTTCAAGTGCCTCCCCAATTCTCAGCACCACTGCCCTAGCACTTTCAATTTCAGCACAGGCAAAAGACTTCTCTTGATTAACCAACTTTTTAGCATCTTCAGAAGCCTATAGAACAAAGATGGATTCTGATTTTATTTTTATTTTTTTTGTCAAAATCAAATTTAAATGGAAGAACTAGAAAATTAAAACTATTTCAGTGTCTAAATGTACACTTGCATTAGTAAAGAATAATTATCACCATAGTTTCATTACATTTTAGAATAGAATCCAAATAACAGAAAGTAATTTTCAGAATGACCAATTTCATTCCAATGTATAAAATGAAAAGGGAACAGTGGTGATCCTGTGAAAGGTGACAGCAAAAGGGAGGAGCCAAAGGCGCCTTTCTGAGATTGGAATGCCTAACAAATGTATGCAATACATTATTTGCAAACAATACACAAACACATGTCAAACTATGAATCATCTAATTATTGCTTTACAATCTGTTTAAAAAAATATCCAAATGAAATATTGGAATTTGATTGAAGCATTAGTGGTGAAAATTCAGAAATTGTTCAAGTAAATCACAACTATGAGCAGAAAGTTTTGAAGGAGATACTATAACACATTACAAATAAGTTTAGACATAGAAGAAGACCTGTTTGAGAAAGTTTACAAGCTTCTTCACTTCAAACTTCTCTTGAATCAATTCTCCTTCATTTTGAGTCAACTTAACTGCTAAAGCTTCCACCTGTGAGGAATATATTGGTAAGTATTCATACTTAGCATTAGTAACATGAATTGAAGAGGAAAATGAAATTTCCTCGTGCATTCCGAAATAGCTTCCCAGAAATATGTGGGGTTGAAAAAAATAAAGGGAGACACAGTCCACAAAAGCAAGCCAGAAAACTCAGAAGTCAGGAAGACTCATTTTTTGTCTGTTCATCAGACAAAATGAAACACCATTTCAAAATTTGAACAATGTAATGTACTCAAACATGGACATGGAGTAATATAAAATAACGAACCATAGAGATAGCTTTCTCCACATCCTCTTTGTTTCTTCCTGCAAAACAGCCTCTTAAAGATTCTAATGCATCTCTTAGCTTTTTCAAAAGAACATGTCCCTCCAAAGATGCCACCTCTCTTAGCTTTGCCTGAATTCCACACCAGAAAGGGGGGGAGGAGGGGGAAATCATCAGAAGTTGAGAAAAGAAATATGACTAAAATGAGGTGCCAAAAAACAAACGGATGAATTACGATTTGAAGTCAATAACAAACTTCATTTCAACAATGGCAGTTTTGGTTGCCTAAAAACTGAAAGAGATCTAACTTGAACCTGCTATTTTATTTTGTTTTTTACTAGACTAATGTGTATTTGACAGAACAGGGGAGTGTTGAATATAAAGCAAAATAATCAATAAACCTCATTCGACAACTTAGCAGCTGCAGCCAAGTTCTTGTCAAATTTACTGGCAAGGTCACGAACTGAGATACGTTTGTGTTGGTCTGACAAATTGGAAGCTTCTTGTTCAATAACATCCTTCAAAGAAGGACCCTGGTTATCCTCAACTGGCTCTTCCAGAATTTGACTATCAGCTCCCAGTTTGTATTTCGGAAAACTACTAGAAATAAAGCTCACATCAGCTGAAACTGGTGGAAATGCCTCCATTGGCATCCTGATTTCAACTTCAGGACTTATCTTTGTCATGTTCAAAATTGGTGTAGTCTGGTATAGAAAAAATTGCAATAGTATGAGACCTATATCAATGATGAGTCAAAATCAAAACAACATTTAAGTATAGAAGACTCCATTTCTTCATCAACAACTACAATTAAACCCAGCTCAGTGAAGTAAATTAGGACATATGACATGTAATGTAGAAAAGATGAAGCAATGAGAGAATCCTGAAAGCTTGAAAACATTATGGAATAGGGATGGCTGATACTTCTGTGACCTGTCTCCTACTCAATGCTCCTTTACGAGGAGAGAAAAATCAATACTAAATAGAGAAAACATTCTGTGACTTGATTTAACTGAACCAAAATGGACCATTAAAGCTCTAGTGTTTCACTCTTCTTCATTATGCATATGTTATATGAACTTTAAGATGCATCAAACACGTTGGATCCTATGCCAAGCGTACCAGAGTCAGATTACAGGAAAGGACATTCCAAATTCAAGCCCATGCAAGTAGGTGGGATTAAACCATAATCATAACCTAAGCAACATAATTTCATCACTTGCTGATGATCTGCCAATTATAACTGATATTGCAAATCAAACCATCCTAGTTCTAGTTGTGTATAAAAGGATGAAAAGCTTAAGAGTGTTGTTACCGAAGATTAGACTTTGAAGAAGGATAAAATCTTGAAGTGTTATCACCAAAGATTTATATGGTCTGAGGCAAATATAGTTAGTTTGATATAAGATGCAAGACGGATTTAGACTAAAATGGCCATTTCATTTAACTTCATTTAGTTTGAGCAGAAAAAAGTGGTCGAACACATCAATTGTCAATCAATTCATATACGTCTAAAAACGGGAAGAACAAAAAGATGGAAGAAATAATCCGGCATCTAATTTGAAGAAAAATGATGTGGTAGCAGCAGCTAGCATTAGTAGTAATAGTCAAAGGGTAGGATTAGAAGCAATAACATAAACTAACAGCTATTTTATGGTTGATTATTAATTTCAAAACAATAAAGTGATTAATTTTCTATTTTTATAGTGAAAAATAAGGATCAAGCGCAGTCACCATGCCAACAAGCATTCATATTACCAAACTACATTGTCAAATGAATTTTCAAGTTGGTGCAGCAGTTTCCTAATATAGAAACAAAAAATACAAATCAGATAAAAAAAAAACATGGTTTCTCCTGCCCCAACAAACACGCAAAACCAAGAAACCACACAGATCTACACAACAAACAGGAAATTTGCAGACAGTGACGCAGGCCTAATACATAATAAATCAACAAAAAAATGAAAAATAAAAAATAGTGAGAGAAACAAAGTAAAAACATTGATAATTAGAGATCAAACAAGAGGATTGTCTGTTAATTACACCAACTTGTCAAAATGCATTTCTGAATATTATCAAATCAACTCACATTCCTCAATTCTCATTCTACTTCAATTACAAATGCAAAAAAGAAAGGAAAATCTTACATCTCACTGAGCAACACTTGTAAGAGCACTGAAGCAAAGAAAAGAAAAAGAAAAGTAAAGTGAGAGTGAATGGAGAGCAAAGAGTTGCATGCAACCAAAACGGAAATGCAAGAGAGAGAGAGAGAGTACAAACTACAAAGAACTGACATAAAAATAAGAGAGTAACCGAACAAAAAGTTACCACTGCTTAAGCCGGTTGCAGGTAAGCAAAAAGAGAAAGAGACAAGACAGGATTGAAGTTGAAGAATTACAACAATAAGAACAGAAGAAGGAGGAGGAGAAGGAGAAGGAGAAGGAGAAGGAGAAGGGTGAGGAGAGGAATAAGGAGAAGAAGAAGAAGAATCTAAAGAATGGCCATTAGCGTTACTTTTTGAAAAGGTTAAAAAAATAAAGAAGAAAAACAGAAAGAAAAGAAGAGAGAAAGGAAAAGCTTGTAAACCTGACTCATTTGTCTCCCCTCCCAACGACTTGAAATCAATTTGTTTTTCACTAACTGCATCATTGTTACGCCCTCCCTTCAGGTGGGGGCCACCTTCCATCACTCACGCGCCGCCCCCACCTCCTCCGTGCCAGGGCCACGCTTATCTTAGGCTATTCTTGCAGGGGTGCCCGTGCACACGCGCGCGTGCGCTTGGCCAAATCATCGTACCGTACCGTGTTTTTTATTTTATTATTTTTTATCGTTCTTTTACAGCGGGGACTGCTGTTTGGCGGGGTGTCGTTCTTTTGACTCCTTTTTCCGCATAATGTCCCTCCATTTTTCTCCTATTTACACAAATGCCACCACTTGAAACAATGGATAATATATAAAAAATGTAAAATAAATTTAATTTCTATGTATTGTTGTGAAGAATTTTGTAATATCAACTAATAAAAATCTTTGTTGTCATAACTTTAGAGCTAAGTCTTACAAAAGTTAACTAACTTATTATATAATAATCAACTTATAATTATATGATAACATAAAAATATGTTAATCATATATTTTTTTATAAAAAATTAAAAGTAAAATTATTTTTAAATTAAAGAAACTATAATTTTTCTCAGATAATTTTTAATAACCAAAACATTATTAAGAAATAAACTATAATAAATAGTCTAACTCATAATTTCATATACAAATGTCTTGTAAAGACCAATTTAAAAAGATATGACAAGTTACAATATTAGAACACCAATAATAATAAAAAAAAACCATCGAATATCACCAATAATATTAATAAAAAAATTCCTCCATCAATATATGTATACAATCATAAAATCTATTTTTAAAAAAGTCTTATTTTTAAATTGAGTTACTCAATTTTGTGATTTTTAAGTGTAGAAATACAATCACTTTACTCAATTTGAGAAAGATATAAACCGATAATGTGAAGATATTTACTTTTAGTTAATTTAAAGTACAATGTGATGGTCATTTATTAAAATTAAAATTAAAATTAAAATTCAAAATAATATCCATGATAAAATTGCTTTTAAAAATTTAATTTATATTTACAAATAATTTTTTTAAAAAGAATATAAAATAACATATTCTATTTAAATAGAAAAGTAAAATTATTTTTAAAATATAAATAAAAGTATATTTATAAAAGAAAACGTACACAATTTTGGTTTTTTTTAAATCTACTAACGTAAAATAAATTTTAAAATAAAAAAAAAATGAAGAAAAGCAACTCATTACTATACTCGATTTCATTGACGGCATGGTGATTTTTGGGTCAAAGTAAAGTTGGAACTTGCCCTTGAAAAAACCCCATGTGATGGCTACATGCGTATAAAGAAATTGTAGACGATGGACTTTGCATTGATGTTGGGGGAAAACAAAATACATCGTAGCAACAAAGACAAAGTGTTTGTTTGGTTTTTTAGTTAGCCAACTATCAATTTGAGATGGCTTAAGACTTTATCCGTTTGTCACCTTTTTTTTTTTTTTTCTTATATATTAATTCTTCAGATATATATTCTAAAGTGTGAACATTATTTTTTTATTTTGACATTTCTAATTGAACCTCGGATGTGGGGCCATTTCTAATTTTAGTTTACGTATTTTTCATGTATTTCATGTAATAATTTGTTATTTTGAAACTTTTATTTAATATTTGGTATTTGAATTTGTTTTCAATTTAAGAGGACATTTTTTATGTATTTGGATTTTTTATGACAACTTTTTGCTGAAGTGGATTGTGTGGAAGGAGATAGATTTGAAAATCCTGCAGAAAATAAGATTTTATAAAATTGTTGTAGATTCACGTGCAATATCTTTGATGATTATGTTCCTTTATATTTAAAAAGAGAGAATATAAATCATTCATTAAATAATTGAGATTAATTTCAATTCGTAGTCAGTGAAAAAATTATCAACTAATAAAAAATCATTATTAATAAAAAATTTAAAATAATTATTATAAAAATTACTAAATGTATATATATTTAGATGAGAGTGTAAATTTTACACTATTAAAACATAAATTATTTACTTAAAAAAATAAAAATGCACCAAGATTATCCCAGTATTGTGTAGGTGAGAGCACAATGCATGGAAATCAAAGCATCCATGTGAAAGATGAAGAAGAACCTATGTGGTCGCTATCCCAGATGGGCCAATAAGTGCTTTTGGTTGCTTTGTCTATTTTTCAACGTTTTGTAACTTTTGTTATATGCCCTTAAATTTTGGAATTAGTACTCATAATACATTATATTATAAAAGGAAAGTTTCCTTTCTTTGTGACTTGTCTTGATGGTGAAAGAGCACCAAGCTGTGTAAAAGCTGTAGATATAGGTCTTATTTTAATGATAGATGCAATGACTAATACGTAATATGAAGTTATGAGAAAAAGTGATTATGCTTATTGAATACTCTAATTATCCAAATGGGGATTGATCAAACTAATTTTGTTATTACAACTCTATTTTTATATTTAAGACTATTTTTGTAGGATAAGGTTAACATAATAAGAATTTAATAACTTTTGGCTAAAAAATAGATCATTTTCCAGCTTTCAGTTAATCGGCTATTTTTGCCAAATATAACTTATATATTGTTTTATTTTTTCTAACTATTTTAGTATTAATAAAAAAATGAAACTTATTGTAAAAATTAACATAAAATGTGTATTAATTACAGGACTAGTTTGTCTTTATGTTTAAGAAAGGTAAAAAAAAAGTTCCAAAAAATATTTTTATTTTTTCATAAGTTAAAAATAGAATTTTACAAATAATATTAATAAATTTATAATGAAATGTTACTTTTTTAAGCATAAAGTAAATAAACTAATATTTTTGTTTTTTAACATAATATTCAAGTGATAATTATTTTAAAAAATATATTAAGAAGCTATAAAAATAATTTTTAAAATTAAACTAATTTAAACGTGTATGTTCCAAATAATTATTAATACGTTACTCATTTAGTGCTAAAATTGAATAAGAGCATGTAAGATATTAAGGGAGAAGGACTAGAAAGAAAGCATTGAACTTTATTTTCGTATAATCTATAAATAATAATAATACTTACTAATAATCATAAAGTTGAAGTTAATAAAAGTGATTGATCTTTGGCCATCATTATTTTTTTAGAGAAAATAAATTATAAATTTATATTAATATTTAATCACAAATTATTATATATAATAAATTTATTAATTTTTATAATAATTATTTTAAAAAATATATTAATAATAATTTATTTATTAATTGACATTAGTCATTAAATTCCTATTTTCATGGCACTCGTCCTTGGTTGAATTGGCCATTAAAATATAGGGGAAGAGTTCTTTAACTAAACGGCTTAATTACTCCTGGTATCATAATTTAGTAGACAAACTAAAACAATTAATAATGATATCATAATTTAGTGGAGTAACAACAAGCATCAAAGTGGCTTAGGGTTCAATATTCTTCCATCTGGCATACCCCACATGCCCTTTTGGCATCAAAGTCACCTACAGCCTCGGAATTGATGATGATTGATATTGTTCGACCAAAATCTCTCAATATATATTCAAGTGCTGTTCACTTAGATTATATTAGCACTTCCTAACTGTTCATTATTATATGTGTGTGTGTGTGTGCATATCTTTAATTATAATTATTTTTAGATAACATCTTTAATTATAATTTGTAGGCGCGTCTGGAGGAAGGAATCATGGAAATGATGGCAGTGTTAGATAAATAATACTCTGGTTATCATAAGAGCCATTTTGGATTTATGCTTTTGCAAAATGCCATCTTTTCCATTTATGCTTGCTAGGTTTTCTGACCCACATTCTTTCATTTCCAATTAGTTGTGGTGGGGAAGGATTTGGTAGGAAACAATTAACTTACTTACTGTCCTTAATTATTATTAGGGCCTTTAGCAACCCGCAACTGACAGCACCAAGGCACTTACCTTTGTACTTTATTTTATTAGAGATCCCCCAGCAAAGATCAATTAATATAGTTGTTGTGCTTCTAAATAGCCGATCAGTTGATGGGTAAGAAACAATATTAGTATGATTTATTGAAAAAATTGTTGTCATTTAAGAGATATGAAATAAAATTGATTCGGCCAACTAGAATAAAAAAAACAAGTGTATGGTTCATTTTTATAGAAAATTATACATAAACATATGAGCATCATTTGGAGTTGTTAAGACATCTTATAGTGAAGTTAAAATATTAAAGATAATGTTGTCAAAATAAATTAGATAAATTGATTTGATTAAATACGTTAAGACATTAAAAATGAGTCGAATTGAGTTAAGTTAATTTTTTTAAAAGTCATAAACTTGTTAACTCATTAGGTTAAATTGAATTGGTCTATTTTTTTTTTACATAAATTTATATGTATTTTAAAAAAAAAATCCAACAAAATAAGTTTGATAGTTTTTAAATCTACATTTCAATAACTTGTCTAACCTATCAAGATGGATAAAGATGATACGTTTTTATCCAAACCTAAAATTAAAGAATCCAAATCAAATTATCTCATTAACATGGAGCAATTTTAACAGCCCTAACTAGTGGGAAATTTATCAACAAAGCAAACTTTTGATATTTTTGTAATTATTTAACATTTTTCTTATGTATTTTAAAAATTTAAATGAGGGAAAATAATTATGCATATTAGGTATTAGTTTAAAGATAAAAGAATACATGCTCCAATAGCAATGGAAATTTTTTTCTCAACAATGAATTAAAAGTAAATTAGATATTATATTTAGTTAAAATTTTAAAATATTATATGAATTATTTTTACTTCTATGTTACTAATGTCATCTAATCCAAAACTTTATTTATGCTTACCAATTATAACTAGGTACATGGGTCTAAGTTTGTAAGACTAATCCATATAATTTGTGACTTGTTTAAATTAGGACTCGTAAAAATATAAATTCATTTAGAGGATATATTTAATTAAGATTTTAAAATATTTTTTTATAAAAAAAAATCTTGTGATATTTAATTAAGATTTTTAAAAAAGATAAAAAATCTTATGGTATTTAATCAAGACTATTAGCATTTTTTATTTATGCAAACACAATTCAATGGTATCCAAATTGAGACTTTTAAGTAATTAATAAAAGTCCCTTAGTATTTAAAATCATACAGATTTTGATTAATTATTTTATAGAATATATTTTAATAAATTTTGAATGACATTTTAGTTGAATATATAAATACAAAACTCATTAAACAATCACAACCAAACTCTTAAACTTTTTTACTAGCTTGATGTGAGTTTCATACTATAGCTAGTCAAATAAAAAAAACCTAGATTTAATGTTAGTCTCTAAAATGAGACCCAAAACCGCAATTGCTTAGGCTTTTGTGAACTTTAGTAGGCTAGCCTATATTGGCTCATTGTTAAATTAGATTAAAAAGGTTCATGTTTAATTAAGACTTAAAGTTTAAAGTTCAAATCCCTATAGTTTATCAAATAAATTTAGGGTTGTCTAACTAGTCTAAGTCATTTTATCATCTTTACATTAATCTTTTATTCTAATTAGTAACTACACCAAGTTTTCACCCAAAATTAGGTGATAAAGCAATTCTTAAACACTATACATAATCAATAAAAACATAATAGGTTAGAGGAATAATAATTTTTAACATATATGCTATAATATAAATGACAAAAAAATGTTTTATTTAAATTTAATTTTAATTTTAATCATTAATTATAATTACATAGTTAAATTTACATGTGCTCTCTTTAACACACATTTATGTAGGGATTAAATTATTTTAAAAGTAATTCTTCATAATTATTTTGTTTAAAAATTATTTTTGTATGTGTGAGAAATTTTAATGCTTTAATTATTAATATTTTAATATTATTTCAATGATAATGTATATAATTTTAAATAAATTAGATATTTATATTTATATAATCTCATAGTCAACATTTACTTATATTTAAAAAATATCATGCATTAAATTAAACTTTTTTAATAAAATTATTAAATAAAATAACTCTATCAAGAATTATTTTTTAAGTAATTTAGTCCCTGCTCAATCTCTCTCTTTAGTTTTGTATATATGTGTGTAGAAAAAGAAATGGAAAGATAAGGAAAGTGGTTCACTACCTTTTAGGTTAGTTGCAAACCAATTAATAATTTGATTGTTGAATGCGAGGTTCTGTCTTAATGAAAGAACATAATAAGGTGGATTTAACTATTTATTCTTAGCAGTAGAGGTGTTAAAAAATATTAATTTGAACTAAATTGTGTGATAACTTAATTAAACTAGAAAATAGTTCGGCAAAACTAATTTGAACTAGAAAGTGATTTGGGCAAACTGAATTAAATTGTTTTTGTACTATGAACTATACTGAACTATTTTTTGTAAAAAAAATTATTAAAATTTGATTTTTAAGTTTTAAATTATGTCTTATTGTAGCAAATTATCGTTAATAGTTAATAATAATAAATAAATTATTTTTAAATGTTAAAAGACTAAATAAATTGACTAATTAAAATCGGTGAAGGATATTTATGGTCTAGAAAAAAATAGTAATTAAAATGAATGTTATATTTTTTCCATTTTGAGATCTGTAAATATTTGTTTGAAAACGTATGAAAATATGAAACTTTAAAGACGTATATAACGTGTAATAATTATAGCTAAAAGTAACTATTAAGTAAAAGTATTTTCAATATTTATATTTTGTTTAGATTTTAAGTTGATTATTTTAAATAAAACTATAATTCCTTTATTAATTAATGCATATAATCTTCATTAGATGCTAAATTACTTATACTATATTTATTCTTGTCATGTATATTTTAAGAACAAATTGATTTTAATATACTATAAGTTTATTTTACAGGTAAAAAATCATGAACACCTTCAGTGTTAAAATATATTAGTATACGTGATTCCTTTACATTTTCAATGGTTGAGGGGCGACAAATAGTCTAGACAAAACATGCCCTTAAACCCAATCCAACCCATCAGAAGACATTGTAATACAATCTAACTCAAACATTAATCCCACCCATATCTACATAAAACATAAATCCATTGTATAGAATAATAAAATCATCACTCCGATAAGTTCGAGTAAATGTTCATGTTGGATTGCGGTAAGGATCAGTTTATTAGTTCGCCAAACACTAGTTCAGGCATGAATCCATTGCATAGGATAATAAAATCATCACACAGATAGGTTTGAGTTAATGTTCATGTTGGATTAGGATAACAATTAGTTCAGCAATTCACACCGAACACTAGTTCTGTTAATAGACTGTTTCGGTAAAATAAAATAATTCAGTCCAATTTTATTTATAAATAATTTAATTATTAATAGTTTGGTTTAGTTTAGTAATTAAAAGATTTTATTAAGTTCTAGGACTTTAGAGAAAATATTGAAAAGGAAATAGAATGCAAAATTCAATGTTTTCATGCCAATAACAAAGAATAATACACATCGAAGAAATTCACTCAATATCTTAAGAAATATGATATAAGATGAGAATTAACTTTTTTTAAAACTTCATAACAAAATGAAGTTGTAGAATGAAAAAATCAATATTTGATATAGACATGCAATAGGGTGCTACATGCTAAAAGTCTCTCACCACAGTTCTATGCGAAATGCATAAAAATAACAATTTGTAACAGGATACTTAAAGCTAGGATTAGGCTAATTTCACCATATGAGAAATTATGGGGAACAAAGTCATCATTAAGTTAATTTTAAGTATCTAGATGTAATTGCTAAGTGTTTGTGTTAAGTTAACAATGGGGCAAATGTGATAAGAAAACATTTTATTGTATATTTATTGACTATGATAATCAATATAAAAGGACAGAGATGTTATGTAATAACAAAATTTTTATATTTCTAAGAATGTGGTGTTTGATGATTCATCATTATGGTAGTCTTTTCTAACCATATTATTATCAAATAAAAAAAGATTCAAGAGTGAAAAAGTCAAGAGAATGTCAATGCCATAAGAAATTATTAATAATGAATAATCGTTGGGTGAAGAAAGAATCAGATCACTAGAAGGAAAAAATTCTTTGAAAATAATAGTTCATACCAAATTTTTAGAAAAAAAATATACTGAGTCAAATATTTGGAAGGGAAGTTTCACAGTAAGGAAATCTACAAGGAACCAAAAGATAATCCAAAATTAGCAAATGCAACATTTGTATTGTAAAAGATAGTGACATAAAAGATCCAAGTCCATATGAAGAAGCATTTCAATTAAAGGAATAAACAAAATCAAGGAAAGAACTCAACATTAAACCAAAATGAAACTTGAAAATTAACATCACAACCTACTACAACCCTTTTTTGTTTTTTGCAAATAGTTATATGAGGTAAAGGTTAATCCTAATGAGTTGACTAAAAGGTGTTAGGTTTGCTCAATCACACAAGGATTTTCAAAGAAATATAGATTAAATTATGACGAGACATTTAGCCGAGTGGCTAAAATCATTACAATTTGTGCTTTGTTAACTCAATGAATCATGACGACTTCAGTAAATAAATGACAAAAATGCATTTTTGTTTAGTAAGTTAGATTAATAAATATAAATAGAAAACCAAAGGGTGTCAAAAACAAGATTCACTAGAATTAAGTGTGCAAATTAAAGAAAGCATTATACAAGTAAAAGAAAGCATTAAAAGCTTAGTATGGAAAGATTGTAAAATCCCTAAAATAAAGCATATTCAATGGCATCAATAAACTTAAGTTTGTTTGTGAAAAAGAAAGATGTTAAGCTCGTTATAATGTTAATGTATGTTGATGATCTTGTCATCATTAAAAATGATGAAGAGGAAGTTCACAGAATAAGGGATAATCTTTTTTTACATTCTCAAATGAAATAACTTGGTTTTAAAACATTTTTCAAGACTTGAGATTGAGAGAACAAAATGTGTGTTATTTTTGTGCCAACAAAAGTACACCTAAGATCTTTTAGAGAAATGAGGTATGTTAGATTATAAACCAATCTCAACTTTGATGTAGATAAACACAAAAGTACATTTAACTAAGGGAGTGAATTGAACTTAAGGATGACACAATGTACATAAGGCTAGTGGACAACCTACGTCTCATTCCACAAAGTCTCACATTAAATAATAATCAAGACCAAGAGTAGTTTATGAGCATCTTCCATCTTTCTCCCTTAATCCACCAAAACATTTTTTAAAGGATAAAATCATAAGAGTCCTTGAAAGTAAATCATACATCAAATATGGTGAATCTAATAATATAGGACTAAAATGGAATATTGACATTAAAAAAATGACCTAGGTCAAATGTGGGGTTATTGACCCTCTAACCTTTAGTTTCAATTAAAAGGTTATTGTTCCATCCTATTAAAAGACTACATTAAATATAAATCAAGATTAAATATAGTTTATAAATATTTTTGTCCCTTAACCTATTGAGAGATTTGTTAAATGACAAAATTGTAAAAACCTACGAACCAAAGACACAATATTTCAAATGTAATAAGTTTATCAATAAAGCGAATTCAAGTAAAATAATAACTTAAATTAAATGAAGATTAATTTCACATCTAACATATTATATGCATGTATTAGAAAATCTTACTCCTTCTACTTTTTTCTATAAAAACCAAATTTTAAGTTTGGTTCGGTCCTTTTTATAAAAATTAATATAAAATGTCTCATTCATAATTTATTTTTCATAAAAAAATATCTTTAATTATGAGTGTTTTTTTATATTTAATAAATAATAAATTAAATATATTAACGTCTTAAATGTTTAGGAAGTTAATTTTATCTTATATAAAAAATATTTTTAAAATCTTATTTTGAGTAATAAAATAAAATAAAATAATAAATATATTAATGATGAGGAAAAATTAAAAGAATTAAAACTAATAAAAATATTTAAAAAAGAAAGAAAGTATATTTTATTAATGTTAAGAATAATTTTTAAAAATATATAAATTAAAAATGATTTAATATTACTAATTAAATTAACTAATTTCTTTAATTTTAGAGAATAAAGTTAATTTGGATCTTTTATAGGATACTAGAGGTAGTAATTTTTCTTCCTTTTTTTTTTCGAAAAGGGAGAAAAACTTACAAAGGCAATTGTCGTGTATATGTTCATATGAATATATTATTGACCAAGTAGCCTTAACTGCGAAGGAAATGGAGTATACGATGCAGTGTTTTTGTAGCTGAGAACAATATATCCGATCCTTTTATTGAAATGGGGGAGCATCGACTACCAAAACACATTGCTATATAATGTTTTTTATAACTTACTCCTTTTTAATAAAATATTTTCATTTAATTCATAATATCCTTTAAATTTTAATTACTTACTTTTATATTTTTCTTTATTTTGATTCCTCAAAAGAAATAAAAAAAATTTATATCTGGTCCTTTTTGAAAAAAAACAAAAGCTCAATTTTAAAACTGATAAATAGAATTGTGTGAAAAATGCTTAAAATCAATTAGCGAATAAGAAAAAGTACTAAATTGTATGATTGTTTTTATATAAAAATATTTCACTGTATAAATAAATAAATAAAAAAACTATAATAATACAATTAATCATTAAAAAAGTATATAAACCCTAGGCCAGCGTGTGATGTATTAATTTATATAAATATGTCCAATTGCAAATACATGTAGCAATTCCTTATCTTCTTTTTCTAGCTTTCTCCACCTTTTTAGTTGTACGTCTTTATTTTAATGCATGCGACTATGACACGAGCTCCTTATATTTTTATCTTGACCAAAAGCTATGATATATATGGATCGAGCCACAGTCATATTCTCATAGCATCGTTGAAGGAATGCACATGGTAGGGTCCATCATTTTAGGGTTTGTAGGGTAGGGCCAATATGTTTGGATGCCTTCCTTAAGTATATCATATATCATATATCTTATTTACCAATCTGCTTCACAGAACACAACCCATTTTTACAGTTGCAGTAAGACACAGTCGATCCATGCATAGATACATAATTCGTGCAAAAAAGTTATTTTCCCCATCAAATTTTAACTTTATACCTACTCTTCTTCGTACTCATTATTCCTCTAGTGAATGCATGTTTTTGTCTGAAACAAAAACAAAAATGTCATGTATATTGTTTTATCAACTATCATATTTTGATTTCTTTTGGTAGGGAACAAGTAAACTGAAAGCACATAGTTAATTATGATTATTTTGTGAAAAACAAGTTGATAACTTCACGGCATGTGTAGGAGAAGATTGTGAAGTATGACCATATATAATATGATAAGATTGCCGACGTCATTAACTACACTGTCCAGTTAATTAAACAACTAAGATTTTAAATCGAAAACTACATAGGACTTCTGAATATAAAAGTATTAGATGGTTTCTCAATTATTCATTATCCACCTGTTTTATTATTTTGGTTAAGTAATTAGCAAAGGACAAAAGGATTTTTTTTCTCCTGCTCAGCATGATACAGTTGTTTAGGAAAACCTTTTTTAGAAGCATGTCAATTTAATGTTAAACAATTGTAAAAAAAAAAATGTATATGTTAAAAAAGGTAAATTTAATTATATTGGTAGCTTTGTGAAATAGGAAAATCAAGAATATAAATAACAATAGGAAAACCAAGAATATAAATAGCAAAACAAGTTAGAACAGGAACTTTGAATGTCAAGACAACGACAAAAATGAATTAAGGTTGCATTACGTGCTAATAATCCATGAATAGCTAGTTTCAAAGAATGTCACAGCCAATGGTATTCCACTGGCCATGCCATTTCGAAGAGAAAGTAAGACATAGAACAAAAACAAACCATTTAGAAAACAATTTTTTTTTTTTAATAATGTTTAGTATGCTCTGAACTATTATTCGTAGATGTTTAAATACCTATAGTCTAATTAAAGTATGTCTAGACTATATATGTCTGATCGACAATTCTTTAAATAATTTCATAATAATTTTTATTTTTCATGGCATTTTATAAATGTTTGTCGATCTAATCTAGGATGAATCATTATCATAGATGATCCTTCATGCTGATTAGAGCTATGGCTACGGCAAGGCCAATAAAGCCAATAAAGCCAATAAAAACATGTACATACATTGTTGTAAATTATTCGAGAAGTTAATTATTCATTTAAATAATTATAAAGAAAAGTTTACATTTATTTTAAATTAAAAAAATTAATATTAAAATTAATATAGTGATTAAATTTTATAAAAAATAGGATGATCAATAAAAAAAATATTTTGATAAAAATGAGAGTGATGAGATCATATAGTCAATTTATTTTCTTTGCTTCACAATTTATTTTAAAAAAAATTGCATTTTTTATTTAAATCCTAATAGCTCGTAATTTTAAAGAGAATGAATTAAAATAAATATGATATTAATCTTGAAATAAATTTATATTTTAGTGAACATTAATTTGATATTAGTGATCTTAACTTTTTTTTTTTCTTGAATTGAAGGTATTTACTAAAAGAAATTAAGTCTTATTAAAAGTTGATTCTTTTTACATGTACAAAATGTTTATAAAATATCACTATATATTAATAATACTTGCAATTTTTTTTATTAAAATAGTTCATTTGTTTTCAATTCATTTTCAAAATGTGAAATTTATTGCATTAGACTTATTTACATCAAATTGTTTGATTATCAAATTTTAATTAATAATTTTGCACTTCAAAAAGTTAGAAAATAAAATGAAAACTGATCAATTATATTAAAATAAGACTTAAATATAAAGTTTTGTATAAGATTTTCAAATTTTTAGACATGGGTCTACATTGACACCATACACTATTTACGCTAGATCTAAACCATTCTAGCACCCTTCGCTAGTAATCATTATGTGTTGTCGTTTGAGACGATTTTCGATGGCAACATTTCAAAATTTTATTTTCTTCTCCTTTATCATTCATCACTTCACTTTAAACATTTCAATAACACAATGATGATAACCTTATTTCTAAGCACATCAAGGATCTCGTTGGCGATAACATTGGCATTGTTGTGTTGCTTGCCACCAAGACGATGTTAGATGATGCATACAAGAGCCTTGTAGGCAACACATTCTCTTTCATCTTCAAATGCATAGAGCACCCTGTCGTGTTGGACCTAATGTTGCTTTAAAGGAATTGAGACTACAACATTGGCGGTGGCAACAAGGTCATTGTGTTCAACCATTCACATGCATACATATCAAACCCTATTTAATTTTTTGACAACTTTCCAAGTTCCTATCTTCAACAAGTCTTCAACCATAAATCCACTTACCAAATTCACCAAATGTGTTAACGTTGCTACCAAACCCACATTTGAAGTTTTTAAGTTTTGAGATGACATCAAGGATAAGGCTACTTGCGTTTGAGGGAAATGACTATGATGACGTTGGGATTGTTGTTGAGTTTGAGAAAAATGGGAATGATGAAGAGAAAAGTAATTTGGTTATTCAGAACATAAATGAAAGAAGAAGGAAAAAAGGGGAAATTTTGGAAATATCGTTGAAAATTACCTCCAGTGATGGTGGATAGTGGTCACCGATGAAAGATGATTTAGTTATCCAAAATCTAAAGGAGAGGAGATTGAAAGAGAAAAAAAACTAAAAGTTGTCGTCGTTAAAAATTACCTCTAATAGTGTCAAACAGTGATCATTGGTAAAAAAAAAAACAAAATAACTTAAATATGATGTAGATGGTGCATGGTATCAATATGTGGAACATATTAATCTAATTATTGCAAAAGCTAATGCATGATATACCACCTATCCTAATAGTCAACCCTAGAATTGATCATGTTCACCAAATTAAATATTTTAAAATATTTTTATGTATATAATTAACTTGCTTCTGGATATATGTGGTGATATATAAGATATTAAAAAAATTCCTCTATTTCTAAAAATAAAATTATATCCAATTTAATAATTATAAACAACCATATTTCTACTCAAAACTATATATAATCTATTAATCATAAGTAGCCATTTTTTCATCGATCATTGATTTTAATAAAATTAATTATATTATTCTCTCTCTTTACTTTTATTTTTAATTGACCTTTATCTTTTTCATTCCTTGGTATATAAAGATGACAAAATGAAATATGTTAGTTATGTTGATAAACTCAACCTAAACTTACTCAATAAAATATAAATTTTAAAATTTGAACTTAAATTAAACAGAAACTTTTTTTAACCTAATTCGATGATGGCACAGCAGACTCATCTCGTAAGAACTCATCAAACGTCCTATAAGACTTAAATTTTATTTTAGGGAGTCGAATTAAATTCGAATATTTTGGGCCGAGTTGTTATCATCTGCCTCACACATTGGGCCTGCCAGCATTTAGTCAGGTAGCTGTTTTTCAACCTCTATAAAAGAATTACACTAAGAAATTGTTGCTTAGTACAAAAATGTGTACGCTGACCATGTAAATCATATAATAAAATTGGGACAAAGCTATATTTGGTGTCAAAATTTTACATTTATATTAATTAATAAATAAAATGTTAAAGCATTTATAAATTATTATTATAACATTTCCCATCATATATTTATAATACTACTACATTTAATATTTTAAAAATCAGAAATAAAATCATACTATTAAACAAAAAAAAATATCAATAATATTATGAACTTTACAGATAATTATAAACAATCTTTAAAACAATAATTGTGACATAATATTATAGCTGCAAAACATAAATTATCAAAAATCCAAAAGAAAATAGTTAACTGATATTATAGTCATAGAAAATGTTCCCCAATTCTAGAATAATATTACAAAATTAATAATTCACAAATGATTCAAAAATAAAAACTAGTAAAAATCATATTTTAATATTATTAAAACTGATAAAATAATTTTAAAAAATATTTATGATAAAAATATATTTTAAAATTATAAATAATAGTGGAATAATTATATTAAAATAAATATCAGGAATAACAATCTCCAAATATTATAAACATTATAAATAATTTATATTAAACTAAATTTTTACTTTAGTTATTTAATAGTTAATAGTCAACATTTTCAATCAACGTTGAACATGTTTAATCAATTATTTTTAAATTATTAAATTTTAAAACCAGGATATTAACATTCCGGTTGAATTTTTTTATCAATAATAAAATATTTTTATCTATTAAATTAATTTATTATTAAATTCATTTAATTTATACATTTACATTTTATGTATTAATAAATAAGTTAAACATATAATTTAGTCTTTTTACATGTTATAAATTTTCAATTTGATGCTTATAAATAAAAAATATTAAATTAATTCTTATAAATATAAATGTTATACATTGATTTTTGTCATTATAGATTAATTGTTAATTATTATTTTATTTTTAATTTATTTTTATATATGTAGTATATTGTTGGTTTAATCCTTATATATGTATAATACATTTTTAATTTATTCTTTATATATAGACACTAGATAAAGAATATATGACATATATAAAAACTAAATTAAAAATATAAAAATTAATAATAACATGGATTAAATTAGTATCATTTACATATTTAAAATTTAATTCAAGAATTTTTTACATACATAAATTAAATAAGAAATTATCCTATTTATAGAGATTAAATTATATGATTAATCTAATAAATATTATTAAATTGAACTGAAGTTTAAATTTGACACTAAAATTAGATATTTTTTTTTTAATTTTATGAAGGTAAAAAATATGAGTAAGTGTTCATCATTACAAATTATCTAAAATCATATAAAGATTATCTCTTAAAAACTGGTGTTACATTTTAAAAAAAATGGTTTCTAAAAAGTATTTTGTAGAATATTAAAATTTTAATATATTTTTTTTAAAAATTTGAAATATAATTTTTTTTAATATTTTAAAATTTCAGAAAATAATTTTTAAAAAATATTAATAATATTAAGATATATAAATAACAATTTCCTCCCGACTTTATCATTCTTTTATTAATGGGTCCAAGACCATTACAACTTAGTAGAAAGCTCAAATTGGCCCAAGAAGATAAGTCCTTTGACATTTGTGCCGTCTGGCCCACTGAGAGTACAGGGCTAATTACAAGGTATTATTTTTTCCTTTTCAGCATTGAAATTGGAATAATCATATATTACTTCTAATTGCTTGTTTAATTGATTTTGCAGTGCTATATTAAACAATTTTTAATAAAACTAAATAACCATATATTAAATTTTAATTTAATACAGAAAATATAATGAATTTTTTACATCTTAACAAAATATTAGCCATTCTTTAAATGTGAAATTAATCATTGTTCAAAGTATTTAACACATGTTAACTATGATACTTCCAAAGTCCTAAAACATTGAGTTATGTAACTGTGGCAACTTTAATTTTATACTGAACACTGCGTAATAAATTACTGGTGTATTAACATAAAAAATGAATAAAGTTATTGTAAACTATCAAAGGAAAAATAAGTATATACTACATCACTAATTCATTTTCTATTAAAAATATTTCTCTGTTTTTTAATTCAAATGGCACTTTTCCTAAAGGACAATGCTACACAAACATCACATTTTAAATACATTTGCACCATTGTGCATATTTTTACTTCTAGATGTGTAATTGTGTAGTGTGAATGAGATTTTTCTCTTTAACAAGGTTTATATGCAATTATTTTTAGGCATAAAGTTAGATATAGACATTTTTCTTATAATCAATAAAAGATTATCAAAATTAAGATTTTTTAGTGGAAAATGCTAAAAATAGTTAGTCTTATATATAGTGAAAAAAATTTAATATTAATGTAATTAGGTTGGTTTTTTTAAAAGATAAAAAATTAATAGTATTATGGGAAATGAAAATCAACAAAAGTTAGAAACTTAGCTCAATTTGTAAATAAAGAGAAAACTGTCACTTATTATTTATTTGATTTTTATATATTAGTAAAAAACCAAATAATATACTTTTCTAATATTATAAATTAAAAATTTTTCCTTAACAAAGAGAGTGAGAATCTTACTCTCTCAATTAAGCATTCTCAACACTCTCTATTTTCTCACCTTAAAAAAGTATTATTCATATACTATTTTCACAACTAGCAAAATAATTATTTTTCTTAATTATCTCAAACTACCATTTTTTATCAAAATTAATTAAAAGTTAAAAGCTATTGATCTTAATTTATTAAATTAAAAATATTTAATAAAACGAATATA
>JAMLFT010001873.1:0-28261 GCA_026544285.1 Pachyrhizus erosus | reverse complement strand
GATTAAAAACATTTTTTAAAATTTTAATTATAGTATAATTTATATATCACAATTTTTTTTATAAATTTTTATTATATAAAAATAAATATTTATAATATATATTACACACGTACTAAAATACTATTTTATTAGAAATTATAAAATTATATATGTTTTACTTCTATTTTACAATTTATTCATGATTTTATAATTTTTAATAAATTTTAATTCATAATAAGAAGTATTTAACATGAATATATTAAAAAGTAAAATATCACTAAAATTTCTCAAGAAAACAAAAAATATTAAAAATATCTAATTAAAATAGTAAAAAGAATAAAAGTCTTATTCAACAAATTATATATTCTAATTTATAATACAAAAGTAAAACATAAATTTAAATGAAAATATAATAAAAATGTAAAATAAATTGAGTTTAATTTTAAGTATAAAATATTTTATATTATCAATTAATAAAATTAAATAAATATATTACATAAAATAATTTATCATTGAATCTCAGTATAATTGTTTTTTTATAAGTATACGAACTATTTACTTGTTATTTTTCCTATGCCAAGATAAATAAGACTCAAGATCTTAAATATTGTTGATATTATTTTTAATTAAATTTAAAAATTGGACTTGAATAACTCATCTAGCAAATTGACATTAAAAACAATTAATTATTAAAATAACATTTTAATTTAAAATAGCGTACTTAATATTTATGAATAAAAAAAAAATCATACTAACCGTTTTAGGTTCAATAAATACATACACGTTTTCAACTGTAGAAGAAAAGGGTGAAAAAGAAAAGATGTTAGTCATCACCATGTGTGGATCACATCGCCTCTTTTTCTCTTACTCATCACTCATAATCCCACATCTCAATCATCAACAATGTTCCACAAATGCGGTCTTACATCACTGCCTCTGCACCTGCCTCTACTGTACCATTTCTCTCTTTCTCTCTCTCTTCTTATCCTCTCACCCTGCAGCACCATTTCTTTCTTCTTCCTCTTCTCCTCTCTCTCAGGGTGCCCCTCTCACTCTGGTACTCTCTTTTCTCTTTACACACCTTTCTCTGTTTTTAGCTCATCAAACCTTAGCTTATAGGTGCTTTTCAATTTTACTTGCGCATGCGTGTAAAGTCTCAAAATGTAAAGCCTTTTTGGGTTTGTTCATCTGCTGAAAAAAAAAAAAAAGGGCTTCAGAAGAAGGTGGCTGTTTGCTTTCAATTTTTCCTATGGTTTTTCTTTTTTTAAAAAACCTTGTGGATTTACAAAACTGTGATGAAGGGTTTATTTATTTCTTTGTATGATCTCAATGGGTCTAGTTCAATTGTTCCCCGGGTTCTCAAACCAAAAGGACTGTGTGATTAAGTTTTATTTTATCTTTTCATTTGTGGTTGCAGGCGTTCCTTTTTAAGATCTGTGGTTTTCAGGAGGGAACACAAAGAGGAAAGATGAATAGCTACAGCTACTATGGGTACCAAGAGAAAAACACCTTGACAAGCTGTGAGGAGACGAGGATGGAGTCAGTGATATGCCCCAAACCTCGCCGATTAGGTCTCGTAAACCACTCTTCCATCAACACACGCATCAGACCTTCGAGGCACCCCATCATCAGGTATTTCTCTGTTCTTTTTTTTTTTCTTTAGCTCTATTTTTTGTTATTTTGTTTTTCAAGCATATCTGTTATAAAAATTGTGACTTTTTTTGTAATTTTTTCACGAAAAAAGCAGCTACCAATCTGAGGTGGAAGATTCAGGAGTTGGGGCAGAGCTTCTGGACATCATCCTCCCCAAGGTTCTTTCCTATGTTAATCTTTTGTTATATGCTAGGAAACAAGATTAAATTTACTTGAAAAAATGTTTACCATCTTCATGATTTTCCTTATTCTAGTATTTTTCTGAGAAACCAGCATATTTATATGATAAACATTTTAGACTTCTTCTGAAACTTCTAAGGTCCGCAAAATCAATTTTTGGAAATGATTTATGATTAAAGGCTATACATCCGTTTTGATTTTTCTAGTACTGGTATTTCCCTAAGAAACAAGCAAACTTATATTATTAAAATGGTTCATTTCTTGTAATACCTCAAAGAACCATTAAAGACCCATTTGTTTTACGATTGGATAAAATTGATTTTGGATAGAATTAATTTTGATTTTGACTCATTGAATGTAATCTAGGATGTTTGTTCTAGTTAATCTCAGACTTTACATTGGAATATGTCCAATTGGGAGGAATTGTTTATGGGTCTTTGCCAAATAGGCAATTAATCAATTCTTAGTGATAATTAATCATGATCCAAGCTTATGTACCCTTTTGATGATAGTATCATAATCATCATTTTTTGTCAACGGGGATCAAATATTTTAACTAAATATTTTTTGTTTTTTGATTTGCTTGCAGAAAAATTGCCATCTGGAAAGATCAGGAGGCCAAGTGACGGCATCACCACCACCGTTTTTCTGTGGATCTCCTCCTAGCAGGGCCTCTAACCCTCTAATCCAAGATGAGCAATTTGGTAATCGGAACTTCAGTCCATTTACGGAGACATCGTCTTCAGCTCGTGGTTGTGTTCCAATGAAATTTGATCACACGCCAGCTGCTGTAAGGATTGAAGGTTTTGACTGTATTAACAGAGATAGGAGAAGCTGCAGCATCTCTGCTGTAGCATAAACCATTTTTGAATTAAAACTTAAAATAAGAAAAGAAGAAATGAGAGAACTAATACAGGAAGCAGAGAAAAAATGGCAGAGGACTAAAAGTCAATCAAGTTCAAATAGCTGGAGACTTTTTTTTTTTTTTGAAAAGAGGAGCTAATTATGTTGTTAGAGTACTATTTTGTATATAAGTAGACTGTGCAAGTTTGTTTGAGTGTGGAGTCATGTAAAATTTAAGAGGGGGTGAGTTTTTTTATTTCTTTTTTTTGTGAGGTTTTTCCTTTTGATCAATAAAAGAGAGCGTGGCAAGGGAAAGTAGGGGCAACTGTCTTGTTAGGTTCGTAGAGTCTTACAATTGTTATGTGTCTATCACTCAGGTCCTCCCGTTGTAATTGTAGTTTGGAGGAAATTGAGGAAAAATCTTCTGGATTTTGTAAATTAGTTTTATTTATTAATTTTTGTGGGAGCTCTTTATGGAGGTGTAGCCTATTTAATGTGATATTTAGATAATTTTGAAGAGAAGTTGTCTATTCAACGCTATCCACCCATTAAAATGGTGAGGATGTTTGATTGTATATTCTATAGTGTATATGCATGATTTGGTTCTTTAAAGAGAGAGACACTAGGAAAAAAAAGATCATTGGTTTAGGAGGATATTAGGAAGCAACAAAGCGCATTTTATGGTCAATTGTCTTGTGTTCTAATCATGGACTAGTTGATTGATTTGTTGGGATATCAAGGGTTAGTATTTGCTTATGTGAGATTGTTGTGGAATGGTGTAAAATATGAGGTGGAGTCGGCGTTGTCGGATTAGGAGTGTGGCAAGCAGTGTTGGATTAATTAATTTGTGTTTGATTCAATGTTTATAAAATTAATTTTGGTTATAAACTATTTTAAAGTAATGTAATTTATATTTAAAAGTTTTTCTTCTAAACATAATTCTAATTCTAATTTTCTTATAGGTAATTTTATCTTTAACATAAGATTATTCTTTTTTCAACTCTCTTCTTACACCACTATTTGTCATCGTTTTACAATACTCTCGTAAACAAAATTTTTAAAATAGTATTTTATGGCTTCTTTATTATTGGATATTCTTAAATCTGGCTAATTTATCACATGTGTCAACGTCGTTTTTGAGATGGTTACCAAAAATGCTCAGTCGAAATTGGCTAGTGCTCTCCTTCGATTTCTCTTCCTTAGGTTTTGGTTTTTGATTCACATTTTTGTTTTGCTTCAAAACCCTTGGAAATGATTTGAATTTTAATGAATGGTTGTTAAGGCGTGATGTAATGCGATGCTTGTGGTACTGAACACTTATAATGGCTTGAATTTGAAATGGAACTGTTGTATCGTGTGTCTAAGGTTTATGAAGGGGTTCATATTTTGAATTTAGTGTCCTGAAATGGTAATTTAATGAGGGAAAAAACATGTTGCACGATTCGTGTTAGGTCGTTTGTGTATGGTGATAACTTAGAAATTTAGTTGTTTGTGTGTCGAATGGTGCATTTCTCAGTTCTTGTTGGACTGGGTTCATTGATGCTCAGCAGTGATATGAAGATCATGTGAGTACCTCATAGGGGGTTTTGGAATTATGGGTTCCTTGTTTTTGTGACAAAGATGAGTACCTCATAGGGGGCAGGAGGACGATAACGGTGACAATGATTGGAAGACGAGCCATATGGTGGTCGATTGAAAAGAACATGGTGGTTGACAACAAAGGGTGGTTGAAAGTGATTTGAACAAGGGAAGGGAAAAAGAATATGATGTGAGGATGAAATTATGATCTATCCTAAATCACATGAAAAAATGATTCATCTTAACTTGTGTCCTAAAATTAAGGGAGTATTATTGTATTAATTTTTTTATTCAATACAAAATTTATTTTAATTCACTTAATTTTAATATTAGAATAAATTTTTTGACATCAAATCAAATATGTAAATATTGAGTGTGTTTAATAAAACAACTTTAATAACTTAAAAATTACTTTGAATTGACCAAGACCTAAAATCACATTACTTGATATTTCAACATGATTATAGATGATTTAATGGGAATTCAAAATGATTTTGGATGAATTAATGTGAATCAAAACATGTATTTAGATAGTTTTATTAGTGTGTCTATCTCTATGTTGATATGACAAAGATGACCATATTAGGTTGATAATGTTTTACACTACACAACTTTTATGTGTATATCAAAAACTAATTGTATAAATATAATTTTATAAATTAATTGTAACCATCACTTAAATTAAATTATTAACAAATCTAATAGAGCGAAGAATCCTTTTAAGAGACTTTCTCTTTTCATGGGATTTGTCCTACTTAAAATAATTTTTCCTTGTCCACAATTTTTTTTTTCTCCACCTTCTCCTTCCCTTCACCTGCACTCCTCATCCTCCAGTAAATGAGTATGTATACTATCTTTTAGCATCTTGTTCTTTTGTAAGTTTGGTTGGTAATTAATGATCCTTTGTAAAAAAACAAAAAAATAAAAGAGTAAAACTTTTTTAAAGTACATGATATAGAAAAGCCCATTGTTGCCGAGTCGTATCAAACTGTACATCAACTTGTTGAATGCTTGCTATAAATCCTTTTCTATTTAAACTGATTGGAGTTTAGCTCTTACGTCTATATACAGGCTTGCGTATTTTCTGCTTTTTATTCTTTGGTGGGGGTGGGGGGTTGTTTCCGACTTTAGAGTACATAATTGGACTGGATGCAAACACCCACAAAAGTGTGTCACCAATAAAAGAATTCTATATACACGGTGCGTCTCAAATAGTGAAAGAGTAAATAAACAAATTGTAGCTCTGCTTCCTACCTTACTTCCACAGTTTTGGAGGTTTAAGGTTGCCTATACTGACGCTTTTTCTCACACCTGAAATCAAATTTGTGAAAGAAAGTTCAAGAGTTAAATGAGCATATGTTTGAAGAAGAAACCGGTTAACACAGTATTCATATCTCCAATAGAGACATCAACTTTATGTTACATACCCGGTGACTTCTTCAAGGGTTCCTTTACTGGAGGGGTCGTGATAGATGAATTTCGGCTTAATTTCCTTATCATTTGAACAGTCTTGCGAATCGCTTTAGATCTGCAAAATACATGAAGAAATTTTTTAAAATAAATAAAAATGAATCATATGTACATTTAATTTAAGCATGACTACTAAATGTTGTTGCAAGTGGTGTAAACCATCTTTGATTTTTCCCCGGCCAAGCATGTATGAATACAAATAATAGGCTTCAACTTACAAATGAATAATATGCAAATTTAACACGCATCAAACCTGAACACTAAAATAAGAAATTGGTATATTAAAAAAGCAAATCTGTCATCAGACGGCTCAAGAAAAATATATTCTCTAGAGAAGAAATATATTTTTAGTTTGACATCTTGCTTTCAATCAATGAGTTAAAGTTCCTACTCAGTGAAGAAAATCCCTTGTACCATACAAAATATTCCATTAGATAGTTGAGTCCATGCGGAAGGGGTTATGTATATGTTACCAGATAGCTAGGAAATTAAAAAGAATTCCCTTTCTAATATGAAGATTTAGTAAACTACTTAGCAGGAATGTAAGGGGCAGTGGCCAAAGATGTAATAGAATAAGCACTACTCACCTCTTATCTGATGATTTTGTGCCTTCAGTGAAACTGGAACTTTCAGAACCATCAGTTTCTGTGCCTGGAGCAACACCACTGTCAGAAAGATCACTTGATCTTCCCTCAAAATCAGAATCTGTAAATCCCGAGGTTTCTGCAATTGCAGCAATATTCTTTCCTATATCTCCCCTATTAAGTTCAGATTGATGGAGAAATTCATTTTGGTGTATATGATCATCCATTGGTTGCTGGTTATCAGCTTCAAAGTGCTTAATACTTCTACTTCGTGGAATTTGGTTGCGCTTAACAGTGCTACCAACTTTGAGTAATTGAAGCCTCTCAATCTCCTCGTCTTTTGCCAAAATAGTGTTCTTCAAAGAAGACAGCTGGAAAGTCAGGCAAGGAAGAGGATAATTAGTCATCTGTTTGGTAATCAACTAATTTTGGCTATGTTTGGTTTCCCGTTCAGCTGCCTTGAATATAGTTTGTTTTGGTAAACTCAGTTTAGTGATATGTTGTCTAGTTTCTAGTTCAATAATTTTAGACACTAATGTTTGGCTTTAAACCAAGTTTCAAATGAAAGCAACCTCAAGGTTGCTTTTAAAACCTAAGTTTCTAGGATGAATTTCATTCAAACTTGACAAATTTTAATGCAAACATGCACTTCAAAGTAAAAAATAAAAGCAAAGGAAACAGATACAAGATCAACTGAAAGACATAATGGTTCATTCACAAAGCTGAAAAGTGTGTAATACAGTCATGCCAACACAATTAATTTGGTAGAAAAAAGGTAAAGAACCTGTTCCATTAATTCTCTGACATCTTTGCTACTTCGTGCAGCTCCTAATTCAACTCCTGAAACCCTCTCGGCAAACTTTAAGGTGCTGAGAGTTTCAGAATATGAACTTGCGTCTGAATTAATTTGGACAAACATGAGTGTCTTTGCTTGACCACCTGTGCAGTAAAATCAAAGACAAGATTCAAAGATCAAAAGAAAGTCTACATAGAAAAGATTCAAGGCATCTGACATCAATAAATGATGAATAAAGATTTACCAAGAGAAGTTTGTAGAAGTTGAGTAAGCTTGCTGTTTCTGTATGGTACATGGGGGCTTTTTTGAGAAAGGGCAAAAATAACATCTCCAAGGGCAGATAGTGATTTGTTTATATGCTGTGCTTCCTTAAGCCTATCCCCAGTTACTTCAGAACGATCTACCCTTTCACTTCCTGCTAAATCTACCAAATGAAGATTGCCAACCATAGTAGAACCAGTGTTCAGGTCCTTCCCAGAAACATGAATTGAGACAACACTGTGTACATAAGCTTTCCATGATGTTATCATAATAGAAAGCTTTCATTTCAATGTTGAACGTTAAAGAAAGGGGAAAAACAGTAGTGTAACCTGTGAGAACGGCTACTTCTTTCGTTCATAGCAGTTGCACCAATGGCTCTATTTTTAAGTCCAATGTCCATTAGCTTAATCACATCTGAAGGCAATTGCACAGGGAACAAGCTAGCATCTGGTACTGCTAAGCCCTTTGGTTGAGATTGAGTCAATATCCCAAGTGTGTGCATTTAAGGAAATCAGAGAAAGAAAAAGGTAGAAGAAGAAAATCCGTGCAAAGAATAACATGTTCAAAGTTATTGAAAAAAAAGGATATCTTTTTGGAGAACCATCTGTTATTAACAAGTCACGGACTTGCTCGTTATATATCTCAACCATTTGAACCCCAATCTCATACTCTGTGAAGCTTTCTCGGCTTGTGGCAATCTTGAAGAGGTCATTTAGAGCTCGATAATTAACACCAATAGTCTCGCTTGTTGCCCCGTTTGGACCAGTCTGAGAAAAGTTGGCATCTTATAGAATGAATAATTCCTTCAATAGCATGATGTAGGAGATAAAAATCAATATATCCAGAAGGTTCATACCATTGTGTAAGTTTTCCCTGAACCAGTTTGGCCATAAGCAAATATACACACATTATACCCATCTAGAACTGATCTTATAAAGGATTGAATGTCAGAGTATACCTCCGCTGCATCATTCAGATTAATATCGTTAGAACAACATTAGGATGTTAACATTAAGTAAAAAAAGGAGAAACTGTGATAAAGAAGTTTAATCTTAAAAGTGGAGAGTATACAGAAATAAACCTTGAGTTGTGGCAGAGCTGAAAGCTTTGTTAAATTTAAATGATCGAAGAGCATCTTTTCCTTCTTTGGATGGATTTTCCAAAATCAAATCATTTTCACCAATGAGTTCAACAATAGATTCTTTTTCCTTTTTGCCCGAAAGAAATGGTCTAATTCGACAATATACTCTGATATTTCCTGTATCAGAAAAAGTTGGTCTGAATTCTTAGTACACTTACATCAATAGCCTAGTAGACAGACACATAAAATGCCACCTTTTAATTCTTGAATCTCATTAAACATTTTTTTATTTTCAGCAAGAACAGCATGGTAGCTCTCAGCTGCATGTAACAGTGGCTTAAGATAAACACCTGAAAAATTAATTTACAATCAAATGATAAGGGTTACCTCCTAAGAAGGAAAGAGGGAGCACTAAGATGACATTCTAATAAAAAGGCCTACCTAACCGATCACAACCCTCTGCATAAACCGTTTGCTCTTTCATAACATTTTGCTTAATGGATTCCCAAGATAACTTCAATTTCTGGATGTTTGCAACTTCAGTAAAAAATTGTAATGTTTGACATCACCAAGATAACATTGACATTAACACATTTGTAAGTGTACCTGTAGGGAACTGAACTGAAATTTTGTAACAGTCTGCAATTGGTTCATTTTCATGTTCCACTTCTGATCTTTTGAATCAGAGGATACCTCAAGATCCTTAACCTTATTTCTTAATTCTTCCAATCGATGCTCATATTGTTGAGACTTTTGTTCCAATTCTGCTCTAGCACCCTTAGCTTCTTCTTCCAACTGTGAGCATTGTACTTCATAAGTTTTTTTAGTTGTTTCTAGGTCTTGCTTCAATGATGAAATTTCCAAAATTTTGTCCTCCTGCTCTTTCACCAACCTCATGATTTCTTTTTTATCTGCCTTCTTTTCTTCCTCTCTGATCTTCTCAGCCTGCATTGAAGGACCAAAGGACCCATAATACAAATAAGTGAAATAACATGAAAATAATCAATACTATGTTAAAAACTTTATAATGCTTGCTGTATCTATGAAAGCCTCTCTTGGAAAGTTAGAACATCAATCAAAATGTTGCACAAGTAAGCACATCTTACACATATGATGTCTCCCGTAAATTATTAAAGTATTAATTAAAATACTAATAATATAATAACTACTGTCTATACTGTTATCAAAACTAGTTAGTACTGCCGCATTATTTCGCTTTAACATCTTTTTTCTTCCCCTCTCCCGTATGTTATAAAAATAAAAATAATAATAATTATAATTATATCAATAGTCAATAAAATTAAAAAAATATTATAATTATGGTAAAAGTAAACAAATATATTATTATTATTATTATTATTATTAATATTATCTATAAGATATTTTATTATTATTCATTTAAAATAATAGTGTTATTATTTAATATACAATCAATCTGTTATTTTATTATGATATTTAGTATATATTTAAAGCATGTATTATAAATTTTTTTCGAAGGTAAAAAAAATTTCTTATTTTAGTTTTTATATTTTATATTTTTATTCTTATTTTTAATTACAATAATATAATATGTAGTATAAATATTATGACTTAAATTTTAACAGTTAATTAATATAATAAATACAAAATAATACTTATACCTGCAGCAATCAGCATACGGGCATAATCTCACAAGCTAGCTTAATTTTTAAAAGAATTATTTGATATTGTAAATTTTTAAGGATAAAATTAATTTTAAGAAATGTTTATGAGATTAAATAAGAAATTTGTTTGTTCAAATAAATTATGGCATTTATGTATCAAAATAAATAATAATTGAAGTAACATTAAGCTAATTAATATTACAATTGATGTTATGAGAATAGATAACTACATAATATACCATTCGCGTGCGTTGTAGGGATACCAATCTAGATTAATTAAAATATCTTGTCTCTGTATATAAAACTAAAAGTGTACCAATATGTTGCATATCTTTAAAATTAAGAAACCGTTACCTTATTTCTTAATTCTTCTAATTGATGCTCATATTCTTGAGACTTTTGTGTCAATTCTGCTTTAGCATCTTTAGCTTCTTCTTCCAATAGTGAACATTGTACTGCATATGTTTTTTTTGTTGTTTCCAGTTCTTGCTTCAATGATGAAATTTCCAAATTTTTGTCTTCCTGTTCTTTCATCAACCTAATAGTTTCCTTTTCATCTACCGGTTTTAATTCCTCTTTTATCTTTTCAGCCTGTATTAATGGGCCAAATATTTCATAATACAAATAGCATAAAAGTAATTTATCTATGGATAAAGCTTAAATGCAATTCTTTAAATGTTTTTAGTGCTATTTTCCAATTAGATTTAGAGTTTTATCTCAAGAATCTGAATAATAAAAATTTCAGCATAGATTACTAAGGTGTAACTCTATTTCTGACTAGAGAACACCACCATAAACATGTAGTCTTTTAACTAAAACCTCTTGGTCTTGTCTTGTATCTCAACGATAAATTGCTTTTTGTGCTAAGTAAGAAACCGTTACCTTATTTCTTATTTCTTCTAATTGATGCTCATATTCTTGGACCTTCTGTGTCAATTCTGCTTTAGCACTTTTAGCTTCTTCTTCCAACTGTGAGAATTGTACTTCACATGTTCTTTTGGCTGTTTCCAGTTCTACCTTCAAAGCTGAAATTTCCAAATTTTTGTCCTCCTGCTCTTTTATCAACCTAACAATTTCATTCTCATCTACCTTCCTTTTTTGCTCTTTGATCTTCTCACCCTGTATTGAAGGGACAGAGAAACCAAAATCCAAATAACTTGAACATAATTTAATTATAAGTGTATCAATATGAAGCGAGAAACCATTACCTTCAACTGCTGAAACTGGCTAGCACATATCTGTTACAAAAGTTTCCTCTGATAAATAGAAATCTCATACCAATATGCAAAATTTGAAGGTATATAAAATTGGTATAATTCTAACAAAATAGCTAGACAAAATTATTTGTGATACCACACTCTCATCTCTAGTTCCAGATGCAAGTGCCTCGAGTACTCTTATTCTCGATTGGTATTTTTCTTCCCGAGCCTTGAAAAGATTGTTTTGCTGTAGTCGTAAGGTAAGTAAATGATATGAAGAAAATAACTGAGAAACCAAAAGTAACTAATTAGCTTTTGAAAATAATGTAATGAACCTAACATACAGTTCTTAAATGTTCTGCTTGAGTTGACATGCGCCGCTCAATCTCTTGAGTAACCTTTCTCAACAAGCAAACCACACGCTGAACAACAAAGATAATAGACAGTGTTTATAAAACTTTATGTGGCACATATGTATTAATGGTGCAAACCAATTGCATGGATTATATACATGTAGTTTAATGAATGAGTTTATGAACATATGTAACACCAAACCAAAGTCTCCAAGGCCATACATGAGGTATTTCCCCATTTCTTTGAACACTTTCTTCTAGAATACCATTCACAACACTCAGAAGCGACTGAGTGGGAGCATTCTGCAACATTAGACTCTGAAACAAATAAGTGATCTATCAAACAGAAAAAATGTGTATCTGTATACACACATACATAAAGTGAGTGCATCTAGTGGTTGACTTTAAGAACTTACATCTATAATGTTTGTTTTCATCATTTCGGATATTTTTGCAGCAGGAAGATCTGCGTAACTCCCAGGTTTCAGTTGAAACACTTCATGAAACTTATGACCAACATGGTGTATTAATGAAGCTGATGGTTCTGCAGAATATACAAATGACTAAAACTAATCACTTAAAGACAAGAACACCATCTATTTGGATACTGATGATGGACAAACAGTATAGATAAATAGTATTTAACAAGAAATTTCAAGGAAAAGGTCTTTTATAAAAAGGTTAAGATTTAACTTTAGGACAAAGATATAATGTCATAAGTTCTCTTGACGCTATTCTCTAGTTAAAATCAGCATTTCATCTTAGTAACTGATAACTTCTTCTTGTTACAATAGTGTATCCAGTTTTATCCTTAGCTTATTAATAGTACAAGCTAGGAACTTGACAATTATTTTTTTCTTTAGGAAATTCAAGTTACAAGTAGGTTTTCTTAATTGTTAACTTAACGGTTAGAGTTTTATCTAAAAAATATCCTGACTTTAGACAACACCCAGTATATATACTCTTCATTTGTTTTCAATCCAACTTATTGATGTGGGACTTCATATTTGCCAACAATAACAATGTCACCATTTTTATGAAAACACACAGATCTGAGTTAAATAAAATTCACCGGACCTGCTATAATTGGGGTACTCTTAGCACGTGGCAACTTCGACTCAGCTGAAACCTTCTTCTGCTCTCCACAAAATGTTGGAGAACAATGAAAACTGAATGGTGTATTCCCACGACGGCTCACCGCGTTGGAATTAGTTATAGAAATATTATCTCCCAAAGCATTCTGCAAACTTTTCTCTCTAAGTATTAAAAGGCAATCCACAACAGCTTTCATAGACCCCTACACAACATAAAAGACATGGCAACCCCACAAGGAACATGAACCAAGCTCATGAAAAAGTCATGCATGAAAACAAAACTAATGCTATACATAAAATACTGATCCCAAAAAATAGATATAAAAGCTACACAAAGATACAATAAGAATTTAATTAGAATATTCTGACAATATAAAGATTTTTATAGTCATTTAATCATCGATCTGTATAGTAATAATTTCTTTAAAAGGTATATCTAGAATTATTTTATAATTGGTTAAAAGTCTAAACGAAAACTCATAAAGTTATATCTAGTATAAAAATCTTTAGAACGACAGGGTATCAAAATTAAACTCATAATAATGCCTGGTTGATTACAATTATGTAACTGTCTCTAAACTAAATTTTGTTCTGAAAGTGAAACTCTAATTTGAACGCATGACAGAGTTTGGCCTCTTATACCTTCTCTAAGTCTGATATTTCAAACCGGGGCAATCCCATTCCGTCCAAAGCTCTCAGAAACGTTTTAACATTTTCTGATTGTGATGGCAGAAAATTATCAGGTTCACTAACCTACATAAGAGAATTCAGACTAAAAGGTATATCTCATATCGAGTTGCCAATTACAGTTAGAGTTAGTTAAAAGGTTAAAAAGTGTTACCATAATCACGGTACCATGTCGTAGGCTGTTCAATATCTGGCACAAAACTGTACCATTGCTCAAGCACGCTCTTAATTCACCATCCGTGACATTTATTGGAAGGTTCAATGAAGGGACAAGACTAGTTAACCACTCAACCAAAAGCAATCGATGTTTGGCTGAAAATATTCAAATAGGAGATCATCACATGAATGAATACACATTACATGCAAATTACTAATAGGTGTGGTAAGTAACTAAGTGGTATTCCATTACCTTCCACGTCACCATAGAAGGATAGAAAATTCCCATTTTCATTGGAACTAGCATCTGGGCTACCCAACTCTCTAGGTTCTGAACTGTTGCCATCAGGTGGAGAATTCATCACTATGTTCCTGCAGGAGGGACATGCAACTTCAGATTTCCATTGAAACGTGTTTCAAAGAAATTCTCATTTTATCATTTTATCCTGGAAGCTCTTGAAAGCTCAGAGTCTGAAATTAATATTCAATCCACCCCAATAAGAGTAAAATTTAATTACACAAATACAACGTAACTAAAACGTTATGATTCCAATTCCATTCACTAGTTGAAGCCATTTACTCCCTTCAGAACAGAAAGGGCACAACCTTTCTACCGTAATTGAGGCTGAGTATATGTCACTGTTTTTCTTATAAACACAAAAAGCATCCCAAAGAGGAAGACTTGAAAAAATGGTCCCAAAAAGTTGGAGTTAAAAAGGACAACTTTTGTGTGTGCCATGTTTCAATTCAACATTGCATTTCAAAATAATATTCCAGTAATATAAAAAATACCAAGAATAATGTGAATTCAACCCATGCATAGTAGTTTTCAGAACCCTTTAATATAATGAAAACATTCTCATTTGAATTGATCGAGTTTGTTGACCCTTCAAGAATGGGAAAATTTGTAAAACTGCAACATGGAGAAGGAAAAATAAAGGAAGGGAAAAGAAAAAGAATGTGAAAAGATGATATAATGATGGATTAATTAATTCAAACCCGAGAATGCAATGAGACGTTCACGTTGAAGCAAAGATGGTTGAATATGACGAGACTCAGAGAGAAACATCCATGTTTGAAAAAATGATAATTATAATTATTTAAAAAATGATGATATCATGTTAGTGTTGGAAGTGAGAAATGAGAAAGATGATAGAGTGTTCCGAGAAAGTAGGAGAGCAACACTCTCTGCGTCACGATCATTTAGAGCCAACAGAGAGAACACAAGTGCTTGCCACGTGTTCAACACCCGACTGTGACGGTTTGGTTTGTAACTGATTTCATTTCACTACGTACTCATCACTCAAACCAAGAAGAAGAAGAAGAAGATATATGATAAAAAAAAAAAAAAAAAAATAACAAGAAGGAATCATGGATCAACACAACCATTTGCTTAATTTTAACCTTAACATATTACATACGTTACTATAGAAAAGCTGAAAAGGCCCCGTCTTCTTTGCCTGCTATTTCAGCTTATCTATTTTGGATTTTTTATCTTTCAAGTTGATAAGTTGAGATAGATTGAACTTTAAGAAAACACAAGATAGTTTGTTTTTATATAATTAAAGTTCATAACAAAATAATAAATAAATATTTTTAAATATATAAATTATGTTTTAAATTCGTAAATCTACAACTTAAATTCTGGTATACAATTATTGATAAAATTTATTTTAAAACTGTTGAAATTTATTAATTTAAAAATAAAGATAAAAGATGATAGATTAAAAAGAATAATTAGTTCAGAAGATTATTTACAAAATTAAAGATGGAAATAAGTTAGTTTGAGAAGAAAATGGTTGAGAGAATATCTAATTAAGATAATGAAGATTAGAGAATAAATATAAGTGTTTGTTGAATTAGATTTACTCAATGAATTCAACAATCTAAACAAAATTAATCAATTTGATTTACATTGCTTCAATTAATTAGTTTCTTGAATTAAACTAATTATGATGGGTTTGGTTATTGGATTTATCTATTTTTAACGTCAACCAACCTAGTGACTCTCAGTCAACAATTTTTTAACTTTTATTGATATATTTTGAATTTCAGTACGTAAAATTTATTTTTTCTATTTTTATTCCTTCTTTTCATTAATTTTAATCTTTTTATGATCTTATTTAATGTTTTCAAGTATCCTAATTTAATTATATATATATATATATATAAAATAAAACTTTTAAAAATGAAGATTTAAAAATCTCAATCAAACAATTTTTAAATTTTGTGACCAAAAAAATTAAGTTTGGAATGTTAAATCTTTCGGCATGAATTTTTTAAACATTAATAATAAATAAACATCTTTAAATATATAGGTTATATTTTAGTTTTACAATGAATAATTTAAAGTAGGATAAAATAAATTTTTAATTATTTATGTTTTCAATTATATTTAATTTCGTCTTATGTCTTCTAAAAATTTTAATTTAATATTTTATGTTTTTAAAGTAACTTAAAATGGACTTTTCAAAATAATAATTATTTTTAATTATAAGACATAATTTTAAAATATTTTTTATTAATTTTAAAATACGAAATTTATTTTTTTAGATTCATATATATGAATTTTATAGAACTAAACAGTTGTTTGAAATAAGAGAGGACGTATATATGATTAAAATTATATGAAAAGTGAATTCAATAAATAAATAAATGATTAAAAAATATAGTTTTAATTATCTTCTAATTATTTATAAAACTCCTTTTTTTCTTTAGAATTTTCACTTTATTTAAAACTCATTTGCATTTTTTCTTTCATATTTTTCTTCCTAATATGTTCTTTCTTCTTTTTTATCCAATCACATTTTTTGAGGTTCTTCCTTTTCTTTTACAGACACCATAATAATTTACTACTAGACATCTATAAAAATAATTAGAAAAAAAAATGAACATAATACACATTTTAATTAAAATTTTCATTATACACATATACATGCACCCACCGACTCATGCACTTATTTAAATTAAAATGTTAAATAATATTAGTAAATAGTTAAATATATATGCAATTATTAAAATATAATAATTGAAATATATAATAATATGATATATAAATAAATAATAATTTGCCTCGTATTTGTTTTTATTAATAAATATAATATTTAATATTAATGGACAGTCAATTTTATTATAATATATTAATTATGTTATTTATAAAATAAAAAAAATTAAATAATATCGATGTAATTTATATCCTAAATCCTAAACGTGAAGAGTGTTTATGATTTTGAAGTCACGGTAACACATTTTTGTTTACATTTCTTTTAATAGTTTCTAATTTGTTATTGGATACAATTTCTTATGAGTCTATTTCATATCTGATAATATTACATTCTACTCAAAATACCTACCATTGCTCCACCTCATTATGCAAACTCAGTTTCATTCCATGCAATTCGAATTTCCAAATCCAAAGCTACGGCTTCTCCTGAAATGACAATATTGTCCAGTTCCAATAATTTGGGATTTGGATTCCATGTCAGATCCATCTTCTTGTCCTCTTTCACCATTCAATGTTAATATGCTTGAAATTAATTTTTCTTTTTAATAGATCATTTGCCAAATAAAACCTTATGCACATGAATTCGTTATTCATACACAGAGAAAGCGAGAGTCGACAATAAATACTAGGATATTTAGATTAATCTCTCCAATAGTAGGTGAGATATATAAAATGCGAACTTTATGCAGTAATAATAGTGAATATAAAATTTGGATATCGTGTTTTAGATATTAATGTTGATTGTAAAATAATTAAATTCTACAGTAATCTAAGTGAATAAGTATTTAAAAGAGTTTTATTAATTATCTTGCAGAAATTAAAATATAATGAACAAACAGTTTTGGTTCAATAAATTAATGGGGAGAAAGACATAAGGTAGTAATTTCAATTATGTATTTAATTTTTCTCTATTTTTATTCTAATTAAATCTTAAATTAGACTTCAATTGTCAATTATTTTTATTAATTTATTAATAGAAGTCGGTTTTAAATTATCAATAATTTTTTTCCTAATTCAATTTCTATTTGTTTACATAGATTTTAAATTAAGGAAAAAATATAAAGCATGTAAAGGATAATTAATAATTAATTAAATATGATAAGAAGTTTAGCAAATACAATTAGTTGATTATATGATGTTTTCTAAACTCAATTATTCCATAAAGTCTATTTCGTTTTATATTTTTCATGAATAAAAAAATTCATAAGTCTACTAATTAACACAGTACAATTGCTGATAATTGATTTAAACATGAATTTGATAACTTTTAAACAAGAATTAGGAATAATAAAATAACTCACTAAATAACAACATATATAAATTAAAATAAGTAATTAAGGTCTACATATACATATTATATCACAATCATAACTTAAGAATTTTAACTAATAATATATATAGAAAAATATAAAATTATAATAAAATAAATAAGGAATAATAAAGAAAAGAAACTTTACAAGTAATAATCTCGTGATGCTATTCACACTCTTCCTAATTTTGGATCTCTTTCGTATTTCTATTAACTTATAACCAACATTATGACCTTGGGATACAAAGTCTAACATGACTGTAAGTGTGACATATTCACATTTAGCATAATTTTATTAAAATTTAACATGGTTGTACCTCTTCACTAGGGTGAGTTTGAGGTAACATATAAGGGTGCTCTTCCTTTTAATTAAAGTCTTTTAGAGATAAGCACAATTGTGCTTAAAAGAGCATAACTGTGTTTGAAAAATTGAACACAAACCTTTAAAATGTAACACAATTGTATTTGATGTCATACAACCATGCTTCCCAAGAGTTGCTGAAAACTCTTCAAAGAATTGTTTTTTATTATTTTCACATTTAATCTCTTAAATTGCCTATTACACACTTACCAAAGAAATATGAGTTTGTTAATAAAACATACAAAAAAGTAAAGTATTTTTTTGCCAAAACACACTCTCTAGCACAAACAAAAATATGACTTATTAGCAAAATTAACAATGAGCAAAGTTGGATTGTAAATTTAGTTGTAACTTGATTCATTTTTTTATAAGTAAAATTTTATTCATAATATAAGAGAATAAGTTGAACACAAGGAATCTCCAACTGTTATATCATAATATCATAAGTACTCTATGTCATAACTTGATTCATTAATTACTTGATGTTTGTTTAATTGATGATTATTTTTTACAAAATAAATATGACAATGCAAAACAATGGTTAAGATATTTGAACGAATATTTCTAAATCTTTCTACAAATTTTTCTTACCAATACTCTTACTAAATAAAAATATATTGAAGGTTTTTAACTTTTTAAATCATTACTATATATACTTCATCATTTAATTTTTTTTTTCATAATGTATTACTAAGATTCAAGAAAGATTAATAAGATGTAGTATTGTTCTATAAAATTAATTTTTTGGTGAATAAATCTTAAGTCAAGATAGAATTTGACTATCACACTATTTAAAAGAAACTTCATCAATTTTCAAATATAGTTAAAAGCAACGAGTCTCTATTATTTTTCATTACTTTTGTTTATATTTTTTTAACATTTTCTCAACTATCAATTGAAATTTATTGAAAAATATGAATTTTATTTCTTATTTGGTGTGTCTTAATTTCGTAATGTATAATAAATTTTAACAATAACTCTTTGGATCGAAAAAAACCTATAGGACCTTGAGAGTTATATCTAGTCCCTAGATCTTAAATTTAAAATTTTGATTTAAGATTAAATTAAAAATACTTTGATTAAAATTGAGATTATTTATCATTATTTTTGTTCATACTTTTTAAAATTAATTTTTCTAAATATAGTATAGGGTAAGTTACAATATGACTAATCATTGAAAAAAAGAGTGACTTCTTATATACGTAACATTTATCTTATATAAAATTAAGATAAAAATTAACAATAATTTTCTGATTAAATTTATTACAAATTAAAAAAATATAAATAAAATATATTAAATAAAAAATAAGATTTACAAATGTTTATAATTTTCAATAAACTTCAAATGTGCTCAAAAGATTGTTAAAAGAGAAAGTAAATCCATCTCGTTGGTTCTATTCCTTAGGGGATATTCAGAAAATGATAAGGAAAACGTATTTTGGAGGCCGGGAAAAGGTAACTAAGAAGAGATAGGGTGGTTTGAACATTAGGAAAGGCAAACGCATGAACTTAATTAGCATTGGTGGCCAAATTGAATTAGAGAGTGGTGAAAGAAAAACAACTTGGAGCCAATTAGGAAATGATATGAAGTGGGAGGAAAAAATCCTAGACAATCCTCTCAATTAGGAAGGAGCATGTTAAAAAATGTAATTGGAATGAAGTTGTGAAAGGAGAAGGAGAAGCATGGGGTGGTTCTACTCCTATAAAGGGGAAGTTAATTGCAGAAAGAAAGGGACCCAAAAAAAGGAAAGTGACTCATAAAGAAAAGTTAAGGAATGTGTCGTGTGTGTGATTGGGAGGGACCAAGCAGTCTCTCGTGAGGCCAGGACCTTATAAATTGAGACATGATGATGATTATATGTCCTGTGCTGACCCATTTGCCATTACCTTTTTCAAGTTTCCGTTATTTCATTTTCACACTAACCACAATTTTTTGGACCACTCACTGCCAACAAAACTTGCATGTCAGGATCTGTCATCTACTGAGCTTATGTAGCTCTTGAGTTATCATAAAGACAATTTACAAGTTATATCACTTGTAATAATCATATGTACCGACCATAAACACAACTAGACATATCTTGTTGAATTTGTGTCTTGAATAAATATAAATATGACCTTACAAGAGGTCATGGCTCATGATGATCCTGTGGTTGTAGATACCAGTTTTCATTTTCAATTCCGATATAACTGCCACTGGTAGTTCTATCTGCACCCCTCACACCAAGTATCGATTATCAAAATACAACAAATAATACACCTTACACTCAACTTAACGTCATTTGCTACTTTTACTTATGTCTATAAAAACACTTCAGCAAAAGTCTTTATTATGCTAAATAAAAATTACAAACAAATTTAAAAAGATAGTGTATAACCCTACAAAATTTGAGTTCCCCGCTCAAAAGGGAACAATAAAAATTTCATAAGAGACCCCTTCAGTTGGCATACTCCTTAATATATAATTTCTTAATTGTTTTCTATAAAAATAAAAACATTTACGCTTTGTTTAATAGAAACAAAAAAAAATTATAGCACATGAATATAAAGAGGAAAGAGTAAAATACGGTAAATAAAAATAAAATAAATTTTAAAAATATTTGGTTTAATAAAAATAAAAATAAAAAGAAATAAAAACAAAATAAAAAAATTATTGAAATTTCTGAAAATTATATTTATTTTAAAATTCGTTATTATATATTTTTAACAATTTTAGAGTACCACTAATGTCAATATTATTAATAAAAACATAATTTTAAGTGATTTAACGATTACATAAAATACAGCGTCTCTTTATGATTATTGTTTAATTTAGTAAAAAAAATAAAAATTTATCTCATCTCACATTTTATTTATGTTCTATCAAACATATTCTATTTTTTTTTTCTATTTCCTCGCCATCCTCCCTATTTCCACTTCATTCCTTTGTTATCAAACCCTTAGTCCTTCTTAAATTGAGACATTTTTGTTGAACTGTTTGATAAATTAATTCCATGGTTTGATTAATATCAAGACATTAGAAGCCGATACATAGATATGGGACACCAAAATATGTACCTCGTATGTGAATGAATCAACATATTCTTATATAGCGAAGATCAATTTATACAAAAGTTATTTTACAAATAAGAGAGAGATAGGGAGGGAAAAGAGAGAAATGGGGGAGAAGGTGCATGATATGGTGGAGAGATGAGAGAAAAGAGTGTATTACATAAATTGTTGTATTCTCTTGTATATATAACAATGAGCTTGCTATATATTTATATATATATTCAGTTTTTCAGGAACTTAATAGAGATTGACAAGATAATTGCATCTTCTTAACGAAGTAATTAAGTTGAACCCAAACTCACATTATATATATATATATCTTCTACTGGTTAGAGTTAAGCAGGAGCTGGATTTAATCGATTTCAAATGTAGGGCTAAAACAAATGAAACCAATACTATCCTAATATATGCATGGGTACGGGGTGGCTTCCCCTTTCCACAACTAGGCTTCCATATATTTGTAAAACCAATTAATTGAATTAACTATTCCAACCCTGCCCTTACCATTGAGATGAATTTCAGATTCCCATCATGCAGTACATAACTTGAAAAGATTATTAATGAATTTGATCAAATTTGTGACGCATTCATCTTTCTAACTCCGGTCCTCATGTTGTTTTGTTCTTCATGTACATAAAACATGCAACCCAAGTCACCAGCAGATAAATATAAACTCCAACAGTCATCTCAACCTGATGAGTTTAAACATTGTTAATCAGCAGCCTAAAATACCAACTAGGTAATAACAATATCAGCATTGAATAATTGAATTTCTAATAAGAAACAATAAAAAGGCTTCCAAAATTGGATTACCCAAGTCTTAAAACTGCCGAAAAGGATGATCATTAACTAGTACTAATTACTAAACCTGCTAGATATATATATATATATATATTTAGACAGAAATATCCCAAGCAACAGTTCTAGTAAAATTAACCTGGCCCGGTAATATTATTACTAGTATTAATATTATTACTAGTATTACTAGTATATACGTACATATAACCAAACCAAGTATTGATCCAAATTTACAGGAAAAAGCAAAGATGGATCTGTTAACCGATTGAAGTCAGTGGTAAGCAGGAAAAGCATTGGCTCCAACAAAGCATGTCCTCTTCACAAAACGACCTTTCATTCTAGGCCTCTTCTCTGCGTTCAACTTCCTTACTTCATATCTTATCTTCTTTGCAAACAAACGAGTCCTTCTCTTCTCTCTATACCTCGACACTCTTGCTTCTCTTCCTCCATCTAGGTGTCCACTTAAGCTTCTCACTTCCCCATCTACACCACTCAAACCCTGAAAATAACAAACACTCGCATGTCAAAGATAGCATAATAGGCAGCATTACTCAAAGAGATGAAGGGCATGTTGGGTTTGAATGTAAATTGAATTTTGCTTCAATTTTGTGTTGAAACTCAAATTGAAATGAAAAAAAAGGAAGGTTACTTTAGCAAACTATTTTGCAAAATGAAGTTCATTCAAGTTAAGTTTGTAAATTTTAATCCAAACATGTACAAAATCATTGATAAAAAGAAAGTTAAGTAGTAGTACCGAGCAGAAGTCATAATCAGAGTTGAACTTTGGTGGGTTTGAAGTTGTCCATGGAGAAGAACCTTTGCTAGACCAAACAGTAATAACCTCATCGTAGTTTAATCTCAAAAATATGTCTCTCTTCGTTCCCCCTTCTTCACCAACACTACCATGACTGGCCACCACAGCCTCCTTCTCTTCCCGTGCATCTGACAGCACAGACTCGATATTATTCCAATGAAAGGCATCATCTTTTGTCATGTCAAAAACTGACTCCAGATAGCACGCTACATCACCATCAACTTCGTCTTCATCCTTAACCTTCACCTTTGCACCTTGAATTCCCTCTCCTCCTCCCAAACACGCACTTATTTCATCGTCTTCTTTATCAAGTAGGCTTTCAACATCAGCAGCAAACTCAGCGAAATCCATGTCAGAAAAACTATCCAAAACATCTGTTCTCACATCAAATGGGTCGAACACAGGCACGCGACATAGCATCTGGTCCTCCGTCTCATCATTATCCACAACCACCGGTTCTTGTTCTTCCCCTCCGAGCTCCGGCACGAGGGGAAGAATACTGGTGTTGTTGAAGAGAACTTCGTCTTTGAGACGTTGTTGCATTGCAAAGTGCTTGCTGTTGTGACGTGGGGTTCTTGCCTTGCGTGTGAATCCACTGTGCCATGCGTGTGTAGTGGTGGTTACCATAGAGGATGCAGTTTGAAGCCGAACCCTTTCATGTCTGCTTGCTAACTGGTTCGCGGAATGAACCAAAGTGTCACAGCCATGGCAGAGAAAAGCATCATCAGCTGCACAGAACCACCTTGCTCTTCTACTTACGCAGCTATCGCAGGCTCGTGCTGTCTTGGCTCCCAAGGCACCTGCATCTTTCATGTCTCTCATAATTGAAACCTTTGTTTTTTTGGTTTGTTAAGTGTGAAATTCTAGTAACAATGGAATATTTAAGTGTTTTTCATTTATTTATTTTCTTAGAATCAGATAGGCAAATGGTTCAATTATTGTTAGTGTGTGTTGAGACTTGAAAGCGTGGTGTGGCAGTGGGGTCTGTTTTTTTATTTGTTGTTGTTGTATAGATATCTTTATTTGAAAGTTAAAAGACTAATATTATAATATAAAAATATCTTTTGAAGAGACTGATATCTTTTAACATTATTGTATATCCGTAAACTTAAAGATCATTTCTTAATCAAATATTTAAAAGACATAATTTTCTGTCAACTATACTACAGCAGACTTCCTCTTACTCAATAGGTGCTCTCTCTGCCCACGCACTTTTGGAATTTCCTAGTGGGGGTTTCTGGGGCCTACCATTTGGTCTTATCCCAGTGTTTATTGGCTGGAGATTTGATGTTCATCTTGTTCTCTGAATTCCCATTGGTTGCCTTTCTAATTATGGAATTTCTCGCGGACCCATTTGGTTTTGGGTCTACTAGTCAACTGGGATTAGTGTGAGTTGTGTATTAAAATTTGAGTGTGACCCTTTTGTTGTGTTGCTTTTATAATTCAATAATTCCTGGTAGTACATTAAATTTCCAATTTGTGGTCCCCACCTCGAGGTTGCTTTCATTTCACCAGCGATTGCCTTCCACCCATCTCTTGTCTTTGTCATAGTGTATTTTCAACCATTAGAAGCTGAGTGGTGCATGAAAAATTTATGTATCATTCTGGTTAACTAATTTTTATACTAACTTTCAGTTTTAGAGCTCGTTATTTCTGTTTAAGAAAAATCTAAACCATAAATTAAAGCATGGTTTGTGTTTGCTGAAAATTTTGTCAAATTTGGCAATAGGGGATTTTGCCTTGCTTTCTCCCTTTTATTTTACATTTGTGGCTGAGCAGTTTTTAACACCAAACCCATTAATTTTAATGTCATTTTCTAATCATTTTATTTGCGTAGGTGATATGTAAACATTGATCCTATGAATAGAAAAGGAAAAATAATGTATATAACCTGATCATACCTGCAGAAAAATGGATATATTGCCTACCAATGGTTTCAAATTTAAAGGACTGTTAATTCAATCATATTGTCAATTTTACGAAGCAGTACCTTATGAGTAAGTTAACTGCTTAACTTAGATTCCTACGCATGAAAGGGCAATTTTGATGTAACAGATAGATTTGAACCCCGAGTATTGACATTTTAGGAATCAGTCCAAAGAATTAGTTCACCATATAATTTTATATATTTTTTGGGCCAGTAAGTTTTCTTCATACCAAAAACCATAAATTACAACCAATGGAAGTTTAGTATAATAGAATGGACTATTAAGCACGTTTAGACATTCACATTCTAGGCGCTACCTAGTCTATCCTATCATGTAATTTAACAGGGGAAAGTGGGGAAGAGAGGCATATTCAGAACAAACTATATGTTCTATATACAATAACGCGTGGCATGTGGATAAAAGCCTTAAAATACTGAGGAATCTTAGTACAACGTTAATATCAATCTGATTGTGGTATTTTAAAATCTTCATAAATAATGGTAGAAAGTTTTATGGCACATGTTTTCATTCAACGTCAACATGAATGCAACTGATCGATCAGATTCAGATATTGTTGCCAGAATAGAAGGAAAGGTGTCCTTGCCAAAACATGTTCTGGTAATTGATTTAAATATTCAATAGCTATCACTCAGATGATAATGTTTTGCTTATATTTGCTTCTCCCTGTCAGATTTTTTTCTCCGTATTTTATCAATATCAGCATTGCTGGCTTGAAACTTTCTTATATTTGCTTTATAATATATGACCCGAACTAGTACCACGGATCTTGTCATCTACACTTTTGGTAGAAAGGATACCTAAAAAAGAATGCAGAGTAATTCTTTAAACAAGATTCGGAAATGGAGTATTGTCTGGCATCTAGTAAACAAAGTTACTGTGAAGGTGTTTCAAAAATAATTGTAGAAATGCATGCACTTGAAAAAAATTCAATAATTTTAAGCTTCTTGCCTCCTAAATATTACTTTGAATAAGTACAAATTTGCAAAACTTACCTTTAAAATTATTACCTATGATATGTAGCATCTAACGAGGGAGAGTGATAATGGAAGCGGACAAATTCCTCCACTTGCAAGAACTTTTGAGGAATAATATAATAAATAAATAATACAGTTGCAACAAGAAATATAAATTTTTGTAACATTAAAATCCTTCTAAATCAAGGGTATAAACTACAGGTCCTCAAGACCAATAAACGGAATTCCACTATGATTAAATGGGCATAAAAAATGGTCTCAATTAAGTCCTCAAACCATGTACATTGCAACAAACTAAACAACCAAGGCAACAAAGTTTACAATAGAGAATAAAAAAAAGATGAAAAACACCAAAAAATACAATGGCTTTGTACTCCAAAAAACACCAGAGTGAAAATTTTCTTTTCTTATACGGAAGAAGGGTTAAGGTCGAATTGAATACAAGATATGGGTGATTCTCAACTACCTACGCTTATTCAAATCTTATTCAAATCAGAAAATAAAGGATAAACTTTATCAAGAGTAATTGCTGCACATTGATTAAAAATTGACCAAGCCTTCCACTGGAGGCACGAGTCCTCAGAGCAGCCTTGGAAACTGGCAGCGGCAGGGAGGGAGGTGGCTTTGGAGACACACCAAATGGGTCTTCAGGATATGGTGATGAGGAAGGCCAACATGATGCTCCACTATGACACAGATTATCTACAACAGTGAAACAAAATTTTAAAAGAAAATCAAATCAGTAATCTGAAACTTGTGCATCTTGATTACTAGTAATAGTAATTACCCGGGCACTCGAGGTAAGAAGATTTCTTCATACTGCAAGAAAATACGATATATAACTTGTGTTAAAAAGCTCCTCAAAGAAAGGTTACCAGAAATTAAAACCTCTTTAGGGAAATATCTTTATTTTTCACCATATGCTAGCGTTTATAGTTTCCATAGTCAAAATATTAAGCTCTTTTTTTTTTCTTTTTTTCCTTTCAAATTTCCCTTTCTCTTTGTGGTCCCCGATTCCTGTTATTATGAGCATTCAATTTGCTTACCTACTCAGAACTTTGCCACCCCTATGGCCACGGTAAACACATTGGCTCACGTTGCAAGCTGTTTGTGTATGCTCTACACATTCATCGCCAATAAAAAGATTGGATCCTTTACAGCGTAAATTATAACAGGGGACATCTAGTCCAGACGGAACACATTGCAGCCTGGTTAAATTAAGAGAGCAAGCAACCATATTTAGACTTAAATTTTGCAATTAAAAGTCTAAATTGAATTTGTATGCAGATGTAAATATCTTACGTGATATCCCTGGGTTCACAAGTGCATTTGATGCAGTTGGTGGCAGTTAATGTGTATGAGCCATTGGGGACTATCATACTCTCATCGTACCAATTCAAGGTTGCTGATGAACATGCTGCAAAGGACGGTACAAGTCTACAGAACATTATGTGAATGTAGTAATTAATTATGTTGCTGATCAATCATAATATCTTTTGAAAATATTCCTAACAGACCCTCTGTTCCATGTGATAGACTCCTAAATTTTATGAAAGTATTTAGGAGAAACGTGAATAGTTAAAATCATTGCCGTTTAGTAGGTGTCTTCTCTTAGCAAGAGGAATAAGTTTCTTATTTACTTTCTTATCTCTTTTAATTACATTAGCTTCTTTTTTTAAAAGAAAGGTCCATAGGGCTTTCCCTGTTAAGTAATCCCGAGAAATGTTTTTGGAATGAATAAAATCTCTCCATCTCTTAAAAAACATTTATGGAGTTTCCCTTATTTTCTTTGTATTATTATGTTGTGTTATTTATGTTTTACAGAATTGATTATCCATATTTACTGCTTGAATCAGAAATTTGAGGTAGCCTTAGGTGAGGTTCTTAGAATAAAAACATGTTGTCTTCTTCCTGCATTGGAGAGGAGTGATGTGGCCTCTAGCTGTAGAACCGCTTTTTGTAGAAGAACCAACTGATTTCATTTTAGGGAAGAAGAAAGGGGAGAGCTTTATCACTAATTAAGAACTTTATCCTCGGAGAAAATATGAGTGATAATTCTTAAAATCTAAATGCCATTAAAGGATCCAATTAAAATGGTTTAAGAACCCAAATTAGGGTCTATGGATGGATATGGTCGTAGGACTAACCCAAATCCAAATTTAATAAAGCACTTTGTCAGCACAGACAATTCTTTTTCATAGATTTACTTATTTATTGTCTCTTTCTCGGGTTTCTGAAAAGTTTATACTACTTATTTTTTATATGAGAAACTAATTAGTTATTTATTTTCTCTATTTTATTTTAGTTATCGGATAAGATAAAAAAAAATTATCATAAAGTAATTATTATTTTAGTCTTTAATATATTATTAATATATTTTTAAATATTATTATTATCTTACATTATATTTAATAAAATTAATTAAAATTAAATTTAATTTAATA
>JAMLFT010001872.1:0-28261 GCA_026544285.1 Pachyrhizus erosus | reverse complement strand
CGATCTAATAAGTTAATAATTATATTATATAAAATTAAAATTTATATCAGATTTAAAAATTTAATTAAAATATATATTTATTGTAATAAGTTCAATTACTTTAATTATATATTATATAAATTAAAAAATAAAATAAAATATTTTGATAGCATTTTAACATCTGTAACATATGTTTACGTATTAAAATCTTTTTTATATTAGCATAATTAATTGAATTTTTATTTATTAATTCCTTAAGGAATACTCTTACAACATCTATTAACAAGGGCCTCAAATCAATATATAGCATAATAACTACTTGCCGCAGGGTTGTTCATTTGATTGAGTCCTCACGATGTACTAATGAATCAAAATTAAAAAAAAATTAATTAATTTAAATTTTGTAGACAATTAGAGGTCTAACTCAAATATAATCAATTGCATCTAATCTAACCTATATTTCCACACCAAACTGATTCGTATGTACTATATATGTTTTTTATTTCTCTAAGATTTGAGACATTTTCTTTCTCCTAATAAATATTACATTAATTAGTATTATAAATATAATGATTATAAAAAAATGATGTATTAACTGTAAAATAATTTTATATAATAATCTAATTACATATAATTGTATATCATTAACTTTATTGATTTTTATAATAATTGTGTATAATTATTAAACTTAATGATTATTTTTTATATATAACCAACTAATATGCTGTATTTTTTTTATTATAAATTAATAATTTAAAAAAAATTTAAAATAAGAATTTTAAAACGATTTATAAGTTTCTAATTACATGATATTCTACCAAAAAATAACTCCATGATATAAATAAAAATAATCCATTAAAATGTTTTTGCAAATTCAACACCAAATTGAATCACGCACATTCTTGCTTCCACGATTTCTCAATTCATTAATTAGAGAAAAATATAATGAAAACGTATATTTTCTGAACACAATTTGTGGGTGGCGTAGGGGAATTGAGTGAAATTGACAAAGGGGAAATTAGAAAAAATTGGAAGGTGTGGCAGTCACATGCAGAAGGGAGCGTAAGACGAAAGGGCATATGCGAGGGAGATAAATAATATGCCAAGAAATACCGTTACGAGAGAGTGCCACGTGGGACTCTACATGGCAATCACCCATCGCATCTTGCAATTGCAACCTTCAACCTTCAACCTCAGCCAGCCCTTCCACTCTCTTCCTCATTCCCATGTCCATGGCGCTTCTTCTCATCGCCACCACCACCTTCTTCTTCCACCCTTTCAATTCCACTATCCTTTCTTCTCAATCTCTCTCTTCATTTTTTTCTCCCCCTCTTCCTTCACGCTCCTAACCTCACGACTGCACCCTCTTTCGCAATCTCAAAAAATCAAAAGCCGCGAATAATAGTGTTTGACAGAGCCATCAACTTTTTCCAAACCCATCAATTTTTTGCCTTTGGGTCATGTTTTCACTCCGAAATTTCGAATTTTGTCATCTGGGTATCGCCTTATTCGCCGTGTCAGGTATTGCTGATGGTTCTCTCTGAATTTGGATCTGCACTAGTTGCGGCCTTGGGTTCTTGTTTTCGCTACGATTCTTTTGTTTCTGTTTCTGCAATCACCCCGTGGTTGTTCTCAGAAATGTGATTGGCCTTTTGTTATTATTTATTTATTTATTGTTCCTAATCTTCAACGTAATTTGAAATCATAGACTCGCCTATTACCTATTGGGTGGGGGCCTACCCTGTTAGTGGTTGTGAAACTTTGGAGTTGTAAGATGTGATGATGTGAGTGGTGCTCATGTGTAATAAAGGTTTTCAATGCTTGAGCGAGTGTGAGAGTGCAATTGATCATAGGCAACAATTCTTCATGGACAGTCCAATTCGATCACCGGTCACCGGTTCGGGTTCCGGTGAAGATAACCGGCGTGTTAAGTTCTTGTGCAGCTTTCTGGGGAGCATAATGCCTCGTCCCCTAGATGGGAAGCTGCGCTATGTTGGCGGCGAGACGCGAATTGTGAGTGTTCCGAGGGATATTACCTATGAGGAGTTGATGGGGAAGATGAGAGAGCTGTATGATGGGGCTGCTGTGTTGAAGTACCAGCAGCCTGATGAGGATCTTGATGCTCTTGTCTCTGTTGTCAATGATGATGATGTGGTTAACATGATGGAGGAGTATGACAAGTTGGGGTCAGGGGATGGATTCACTAGGCTCAGGATTTTCTTGTTTTCGCAATCTGAGCAGGATGGTTCCTCACATTACATTGATGGGGATGATTCTGAGAGGAGGTATGTTGATGCATTGAATAGTTTAAACGATGGTTCCGACTTTAGGAGGATGCAACAAGGGGAGTTTCCTATGCTTAGCCCTGGTGAGGATATCCATGTGGCTGCTGATCAGTTCTATAATCCAATCAGTGTGGAAAGTGGGAGAAGTGGGGACCTATCTATGTCACCGTATAATATGCATCATCTCTCAGCCCAGCACCCGCAAACTATGGGCCAGAGGTATAATGAAATGGATGCTCCTTGGAATCCTGCTTATTTCTCTCCTAGGCATCATGGTCTCCATGAATTTCCATCTTCTCCTTCAAGTACAAGGTACCGAATGCCATTTCCTGAATTACCTGATAAGTGCATTGATAGAGTGCCGGAAGAGTATGCTCGACATCATGTAAATCATCATCCTGTGTATGACAATCAACCGCAATATTCTGAAAATGTTTTGTGGGTGCCGACTGGAGCAGCACATGGTGAAAAGTCGGCTTTTCCAGGCAATATTCTTCATGGTCCCCATGTTCTTGATGGGAACAGTATATGTGAGCAGTGTCGCATGGGTTTTCAGAGAGGTCAACCACAACCACATCTGGAGCATTCTAATATTAGCAATGGACTTCCACCAGTTGCTAATCCATGTGCAGAATGCCCGCCAAATAGGGATACTTTCACTGTGAATGCTGATGCAAAGTTACATCCTGCAATCTATCCCAATGAACCTAATACTGATCATAGGTCTGTTTATAATGATACTCAGAATCATGAGAGAGGATGGGGTTTGCAGCATCCAACTGCTCGGGTTGAGGAATCAAGAGGACATGTCTCTGGATCTGGAAGAGTGGGTGATGTTCCTGTTGTAAATTTCTCTCTTGGGCATGGTAGTGTGACTGATGGACATTCCTTGTCTTCTAATTATGTTCACCAGCAGATTGGACCTGAAATGGGGCCTGAAATGTTCCCTGACCAAACCATGACTTCTATGCCACATAAACAAATTCCTCCATTGGAAGAGTGCAATGTGCGGTATGGAAATTCATCTTCTCTTTACGGAGTAGATAGTAATTATGCTATGCCCCATGGACTTCCACCTGGTTTCTGGAGAAACACTCCAGTTCCTGTTCCAATTGGACCATCTTATGAGGCAGCTACTTCACCACAGCCCGTGAATGGTATGATGAATGCAGGATTAATCAGGGGAGAGGGCAGTTCAGGATTTTTCATTGGACCAGATAGTCAAAATCATTGGGTTGATTCCTCACAGAAATTGACAGGACATGATGGTACAGCCATCCCAGAATATCCTTATGCACGTGCTCTGAATCCAGTGCCCCTTGGTCAAGAAAATCAATACCCAGTTACTGTAGATACCATTAATCCCCCACAGGACATGCACGCTGGTACCTTCTTGGAACCTGTGCAGCTGCCAAAATCATCTTTTAATATGGTTCACAATCAACGGGTTTTAAGAGATGATACTCATTTGACTGAAGCAAAGAGTTTTGAATCCAATAATTTGCTTGGAGAAGGAATAGTGGTAAAAATTGAGGACAATATTGGAAACCCTGACACACAGACTATATCTTTTTCAGAGCAGAATAAAATTGCTGAGAATGCATGCGAAGCTGCTGCTTCTGTTGAGTCTAATAATTTAAAGTTAAAACCTGAAGCAGACTGTGGGCATGTTGAGAAACTGGCTGATAAGGACCCTTCTGTTCCGGAAGATTCTAAACATTTAGTCGATCAATTCAGCTTCTTGCCTGAGTTGATTGCTTCTGTAAAAAAGGCTGCATTAGAAGGTGCTGAGGAGGTGAAAGCTGCAGCTGATGAGCATGCCAAATCTCAGAATCACAATTCAGATACCAAAGATGAAACAACAAATGAAGTAGAACCATTGGTAAGGATGAGATGATTTTATTTTCTTCTTTCAAAATTTATAAGTGAATTTGTTTTCTTCTATCAAGGGGAGGTGTCATGGCATTGCTTCATATTAAGATATGTATATTTGTCTTGTAGAATGCTCATGGTGATTTAGAATTGGACTCTGAAAATGACCATGTAGATACTTCTAAAATTGAGCCTACAAGGGCTGAGGAAGAAGCAATTGCTAAGGGATTGCAGGTTGTCTTTCCATCTTACTCAAATCCATTATGTTCTCATCATTTCATGTTTTGAGGTCTTTTCTGGGTTTCCTTTTCCCACACACCTCTAGGATTTGATGGTAGGCTGATCATTTTTCAGACTATTAAAAATGATGATTTGGAGGAGATCCGTGAGCTTGGTTCTGGAACCTATGGAGCTGTTTATCATGGGAAATGGAAAGGTTCTGACGTTGCCATTAAAAGAATAAAAGCCAGTTGTTTTGCTGGAAGGCCATCTGAAAGAGCAAGATTGGTATTATTTGTGTCTAATTGTTTTTCCTTTTGTTTAAGTAACTATAGGTTTATACCTTGTAGAATAAGAATTTTCTAATATCAGTCACAAATGTTCTATCTCTTGCTCAAAAACTTCACTGCCATAGAGAAAGTTACTTTGATGAGTTCTTCAAAAGGCTGAAATGTATGCTCCACAAGATATATTTAAATGTAATAATATGCATAGTATGAAATTGCTTTTGGGATTGATGTCAGGGATTAAGTTAAATTGAGGTGCTGGTTTATGGGATAACCCTGTAAAGAGATGTGTTGTTAGTGTCACTATATTGTTCCACATTGAAATTCACTTATTTTGTGGAGGGTGAAATAAACATATAAATTTACCACAGTAAAATGATATTTAGAAAAGAGGAATGAAATGACAACTAAAAATGCTTAAGTGTCATTATATTGTTCTACATCGAAAGTCACTTATTTTGTGTAGAGCGAAATAAACATCAAAAGTAAAATTTCATGTTAGATCTCTACTATATATAGTGATTTCATTCTAGTTGTTGTCCCAGATTGCAGATTTCTGGAAGGAGGCATTGATGTTGAGTTCATTGCATCATCCAAATGTTGTCTCCTTTTATGGCATTGTTCGTGATGGCCCCGATGGTTCTTTAGCAACAGTCACAGAGTTCATGATTAATGGATCTTTGAAACAGTTCTTGCATAAGAAAGACAGGTAATTTGATGCATGCATGGGTTTATATTTCATCAATATTTAATATGTTTTAAGGCACTGAAATGTGAAGCCTTCTTCCATCTGAGAACCCTCGTGTACTTGTGTGCATTATTTATGCTGTTTACTCTGAGCAATTTAACAGAACAATAGATCGTCGTAAGAGGCTCATTATAGCCATGGATGCTGCATTTGGGATGGAGTATTTGCATGGAAAAAACATTGTGCATTTTGATTTGAAGTGTGAGAATCTATTGGTCAATATGAGAGATCCTCAACGACCTATCTGCAAGGTACACAAAAGAATACATACTCAGATACACTGATGCACACTAAGCCAAAAGCAACCTCTGCTAGTGGAGATTGAAATGAGGTTTGTGTAATTTTTCAGATTGGCGATTTGGGTTTATCAAAGGTTAAACAGCACACTCTAGTGTCTGGTGGAGTACGGGGGACCTTGCCATGGATGGCACCTGAACTTCTTAGTGGGAAAAGCAATATGGTGTCAGAGAAGGTATTCTTGGCATTGCTGTTTGACTTTATATGTTTAATACTCCTTTCATTTTTTCTGATGATCTTTCCTTGCTTCTATACTTGTTTGTGCCGTAGATTGATGTCTACTCATTTGGAATAGTCATGTGGGAATTACTCACAGGGAATGAACCCTATGCTGATATGCATTGTGCTTCAATAATAGGTGAGAACCAAGTAACAAACAAAATGCATAGAGCACTTCGTCTTCCATTTAATGTTGCAAAACTATTCTATCTGTTTTTTTTTTCTTGTTAAAATGTACGTGTAAGAGTAATGGTAGTCTTTTGCTCAGGAAGTCACCAACTGACTCCTTTTAAATTTGATTTTTATACTTAATTGAAATTAATTTGTCAACTGTGGTAGGAGTGAATCTAGATATAACATCCGAGCAAGATAGCATTGGCATGAGTTGTTGCAATTTTGTTTTTGGCAGTCCCATTCAGTCATTGACTTGTAGTTGTTTTCTTCCTCACTCTCTTTTGTAATTTTTCTCTGAATTGTCTTCTGTATCTGTCTGAATTCTCTGAGTTGTGACTTAATTCCAGGTACAGTCAGGTTTCTCAAAAATTTATCCCACATCAGTTACTCATTGCATACTTAGCTTTGGGGGGGTGGGGGATGGGTTGAAGCCTTGTTGAGATGTGGACTTCGAGATTGGAGAATTTAAATTCATCTTTGAAGACATTCCCTTAATAAGAAAAAAGAAGAGAAAACATTGTAATGTAATTATCTGTATAAGTTGAAGTTCAGGTACCCCCTTATGATATTTTGGTTAGTTTCTGATTATTTTTTAGCTCTAGTGCTTACTCAAATTATACCTGACCTGAGTGGGCAATACTGTCATTTTATTCTACTGTTGGTAAGAAAAAGGAACTTAATTTTTTAGAACTGTATGGAAACAGGCTGTGTATAATTTGAACTGAAGTATATTTGCTACAAAGTTGCGGGTAACAGGTAGACACATGAGAATGAATTTAAACTTTTGGTTCTTTTTATGGACACAAGGACGGAGTGTCTTGACCTCTGCGCATATCTCGCTCCAAATGCATTCAATATTCTGGTATTCAGAAGAACAGACTATTTATCAATATTCACCATTGTCGTACTTTGTTTTGCAGGAGGAATTGTGAACAACACGTTACGTCCTCAAATCCCAACGTGGTGTGATCCTGCCTGGAAGTCTTTAATGGAAAGTTGTTGGGCTTCTGATCCTGTAGAAAGACCATCATTTTCAGAAATTTCCAAGAAGCTGAGGAGTATAGCTGCTTCAATGAATGTGAAATAGTCAATTGGTCTTGAATAAGTTAATTGACCTTCCCACGTTGTATGTAGCCTAGAATTGGTAAAAGGGAAATAAGGTGAAGCACGGTTCTTCCAGTTCAAGGCACCAACAAGCTTAGCTTTAAAAGGGAAAAATAATTTAAAGGAGTATTCAAGCTTATCGAAGCTTGTATCGTAATATCATGCCTTGGTTTAGTCTATAAAAGTCTTTTGTAATGTTGCCTTTAATGGTATTTTCCTTGTGCAGTTACTTGCACTATAGCATGGATTCTCTTCCAGAAGCAGCATGGTGTTTTGAAGAAAGCTGCATGTGGAAACATCAATATGTCACACTGTGAGTTATTTTGTTAATATGTAGATACTGGCCAGAAAAATATTTTCTTCTGGTAATGTGTAATTTTATTAGTTGTCTACTGGCTTTTTGCAGTTTTACACGTGATCAGGGTGATGGTAGCAATAGTTATGGCTTTACCATCGCTGAGGAACCATGTCTTCTGGAGAGATGTGTACATAAATCAACCAACGACATGTCACCTGTGCTTTCACATGGAGAGGATAATGACGAATTGAGATTCTCATTTTGATGGAACAAATTCAATTTGTCGTCGATATTTTCTTTGAATTGCTTTATTATATTGATATGATATATTCTTAATGACATCAATGTGCATACTTAAAGATGTGTTTAAGCTCATGAAGCTGTATAAATAAAGGTAATTTTTTCATACTACTCTAGCGTAGGTGTGTTTGATGTATACGTCGGTCTCTCCTATGAACAATGTCCACTGCCCTATTATTGCAGATTGTGTCCTAATTACACTGCCCTTTTCTTTTCGCACTATCTGTTTTTTTTTTCTACAAAAATATTCTTGACAAAATTAATTTTTGTTATATTTTTTTAGTTAAAATATATAACAGGAATTAGTTTTCGTTGTAGGTTGATATCTCACTGTGTCAATTAAAAACACAATACAAACTTTCGTTGTGTATTTCAATTGAAATATTCAATGAAAATTAATTTTTGTTATGTTAATTTATTTATTTTTATACGAATTTAATGTTTATCTGTTGTTAATTAATTTAATAATTTTTAGGAGTCGAATAACTTGTTAAATAAAATATTATTTGATTTAATTAATTTTGACATTTAAGATTGATTTGTTTTAAATAATTTTGATAGAAGAATAATTTGATAAATAAAACAAGATAAATTTGACAAATCAAAATAACTCAAGTAATTCATTCAAAATAAGTTAGTATAAAATACAAAATAATGAAGATGAAATATTATAAATAAATTAAATGAGATACAATATAATATAATTAAGTAAAAATAATAATATTAAAATATTAGTCGTGATTTTTTTTATTTTCCCAATATGAAAATTCTATTATAGTGTTTAATTGTGTAAGTGTCAATGTCACAGTGTGAAAGTTCAAATGTTAGTATTTTTAATAACTGTCATGATATTCAAGTATGATCTTAAATTTTTCAATTTTTTTTTCTTAAATAAAACTTATAAAAAAGAATTATAAATAAATATTTTAAAAATTTGATTTTCATTCAATACATATGAGGGGTATATATATTTATAGGATAATTATGAGATTTGTTAGAATTAAACTCTTACTAATTATCTTTAAGAAGATGTATAAGAAATTTTGAAAGGCTTTTTAGAGGATGTTGCTCCACTAGGTGCGTGATGTATAAATGAAAGATGTCTTTTAAGGTTAACATTTTTTTTTTTACTAATTGATAGGGTATCTAGATCATCTTTTGTGGCTACAACACATTTAACACTAACCTCGTTAAAGCACTTCACAATAATTCATCTACATGCACAAAAAAATTGCTTAATATAGATAGTGATTTAGAAAGATTCGAAGGTTAGAAATTGTTCTTATATCCATGTATGTAAAACTATTAACATAATTAGTTATTGTAAAACTAATAACACAGAAGTCAAAGAAAATAAAAATAATTTGGTTCCTTTAGTAGTTATATATCATCTAATCTATTGCATTGATGGATGTTGGCCATGCTAAGTTGATTGTATAGGTAACATGAGGTGACAACAATCCATACATACTTAATACATCTCTTAAGATTGTGAAAAAGGTCTAAGTAGGCTACATCCATACAAATGAAATTCTTGTAAACGAATATTGTGCAACTAAGCAAAGAAAGTAAAAAGACCTAATTGCAAATATGATGTTCTTGACTTGGACATGTACATCATATATCTCTTACAATTAGGAAAATGACATATGCGCTCCTTATTTAGTCTCAACATGTGCTTGGTAGAATATGACCCTGAGCATGGCCAACATATAGCTAGATGCATCATTAGTACTGAACACTAGGTAGGAACATGGTCTCCAAACTATAGATAAATGTAGGAGAGATGACACATCTTTTAGAGTGATGATCATCTCCTCTACTAGAAGAAGGAAAAAGTTAATGTCCTTATGCCATTGCTTAACAAAGATAAAATATCCTTGTTTATTGTCTAGTAGTATGTCTTTATAAGAGGTGTCAACATTTACCTTTCTATGTATTCTTCACTTGATCATATTGAAGCAAAAGTATAATATCTTGCTCCAATGGTTTGACCACTTGCTCTCGGTGGTTTAGTTCTTCCCATGACCATGAGTAATATATTTAACATAAGACCTTAATACTATTTTCTAGATCTTTTAGATTAGGGGTGCTAACAACCTATGACTTAGGAATAAGTACCTAAGGTTTAGGAATAACAATTGTCTCTTATAGTGTATTAACAAGCAATGCCTCTTTTGCATTTTGTTTCACTATTGAAACTCTATCTTTGCAAACTAAAGTAATGGGTTAAGGATGCTTACTTTTGGATGTATCAACTCTAGAAACTCTTGAAGTATATGCCCTAAAGACAACCATGCTGCCATATCTAGCACATTGACTATGTAGCATTTCATATCTACACTACACAAATAAAAGTTAAAAACACAAATATGTATAAATATATATATGTGTGTGTATGTGGGCGCGTGTAAATACACAAGTAAATACATAAATAAAAGTTTTATACACGTAATAGATATTAGATTTCATTGAATTGACAAAAGTAAAAAAAAAAGAAATAATAATGAAGTGAAAAATAATTCATTGGAGAAAATGAGGTGGTAGGGAGCTCCACCATTGAGAGAAGGTTGAGGAAGATATCAAACATTGAGAGGCAGGTAAGGAAGAGAAAGGAGATAGGGGGCGAAGAGAGGTTTGAAGTGCAAAAGAATGATAGTGAAGACAAAAGGAAATATATTTAAAAGGAAAGAAAGGAAAAAGGATGTGAATAGAAGGTGATAATTAAAAAAAAAAAGAAGTGTGGAAAGAGGAAAAAAATGGGTGCCAATAATTGGACCTTATTGTACTATTCAATATTTTTTAATAATAAATTAGTATATTTAGGACAAATATTTTAGGAAGAGAATAAAATAAATACTGAAAAAAAATATTTGAAAGGAGAATTGTAAAAATATTATTATTTACTATAGTAAAGTATGTACTATCAAATTTAATTTATTTTAAATTATGTTGATTTATTGTGAGATTTTAATTTTTTATTTAAATATTATTATTTTGGAATATTAAAGATATTATTTATTTTTAATTTTTTTATAAACATAATGAGTAAATAACTTAGCAAAATAAAGTTGTGGCATTTTTAAAAAACTAAAAAAATTATAATTTTTATTCTTTAAATTTAATCAAGATTGCGTAATTTTTTTAAACTCTTTTTTATTTAATTCCATTCTTAATTTTTTATTAATGTTTTTTTATTTAATTTAGCTTTCTAATTTATTTTTTCACGTGAATTATTTTTTTACACTTTGTTTTGTCTCTTAAATTTTTTTTTTAAATGACCGTATTTTGATTAGTTTTTTTTTCCTTCCTCTATACTTAATCAAAAACTTTTAAATTGTCATTAAAAACTCCCATGGCAATCTACAAACGGTCCTTTTCTAATTATCATGTTTATGTTTTACTCATTTTATACATCTATGTATTGTAAAGTCATCATATTGACTAAATTTTAAGCATTTATCTTTGTCGCTGTTAACTATTTTTATCACAAACCCATTCACGTCAAGTATTCTTTTGATTTAGCAAGAGTTATTAATAGAACAAAAAGTAGAGGAAAATATCTCTGTGCGACTTTTTTTTAAAAAAAAACTAATTAAAATAAAAAAAATAGAAGATCAAACTAAAAGTCTGAAATCTTTATTGAAAATTATAATTTTGTCAATTTTAAGTGTAGAAATAAATGATTTTTTTTAACATGAGTTACTCGTGATAGATAATTAGGAGATGTTACCATGTTATATAATATAATCATATCATATTTTTGAGGAATTTGAGGGTATTCAAGAATAAGATAGTTAGAAGTTGTGGGCAAAGTTTATGTTTATAATTCCTCAATGATGTTGCTTAGATGATTTTTTTTCCCAAGACATATTAGTCTTTCATCAAAGTTTCACGTTATTAGATGACAAAATCACAAATTTAACATTGTTGACTCCATTAATTTTCTGTGCCTATACCACACCAATCTTAAGTAAATATCTTTGGTTTCAATTAGAGGATATAAATGATTATATAATAAAGTTTAAGTAAGATGCTGTAGCACCAACTCTCAATGTGAAGAAAATCCACAGGGTCAAATTCTATGACACAATCAACATCTACTCCTTTGGCCCTTTATTAGTACTGCTATTGAGTACCTAACACGCGGGGTAGACTTCTGTATAAGAGTCAAAGTAAGCTGACTTCTTACACTTGTCTATATTCTACACGATGAATCGCCACCAAAAGCATTCACGTAACAATTTACATTTTACAATTAAAGAAAATTAGTTAAATGACTATCTTTTTAGTTAGTTACAACTTCTATTTATGAATATGAAATGGATAAGAAAATATCACATAACAAGCCCCCTTCCCCATTTAAAATCTTTGTCATAGTGTATAATTTAGATTGCAGTTGCCTCTGTATATCTAAAATTGTTTTGACCACTTTTCGAATACTACCTGCTCAGTAAATTTTAGTAAATTAATTTTTATTTCGTGTAGCGTTTCTCGATTGCATACATTGATGCCATTTTAATTTTTAATTAATACAAAATTTAAAACTTGGTTTCTAAAGCTTATCTCCTTCTAGTATCCATTAATTTCGATTATAGTGAGATTTAACTCAAACTTTAAAGCTGTAATATTCTGCATTCAGTAATTGATCGAGGGTTCTATTTTTACGAGTCAATAATTATGTGTATTACTTAAAAATCTTAGTTTATGTGACCCAGCAATCAAATATATGGGTTTGTTACCAGTACTATTGAAACAAGTAACTTAACGGGTTTAGCATATGACATTTATTGGTGGTGACTCAAGAAAGGGATTGATTAGAGACCAAGTTGAACTCAGTAACGTAACTGGGTCTGTTTATAATGTTCCTTAGTAATTAATACTTTACAAAAAGTGCATGAAGCGTGGATAATATCAGTTTGATTTTTATTTAATTACTTATTAGTGCGATCGAGTCACACGTATACCTAGGTTCCTACAATTAGTGATTGGTGTCATTTCAAATAAGAATTAATACTGTACTCTGTGTTGGCATAAATAAATATTTGGCATCCAAGTCTACTATCAGCATCTTTGTCAACCCTAGTGACGACATATACAAAGTGTGATATTTCTGCGAATCACAGGTTATTTTTATACTAAAACGACTTTTTTCGATCTGATGCTTATCTTAACTCTACTAATTAGAAGAGTAAACTAAACAAAGTGAATCACAGGTGTCGTGATAGCAAAGTTATATTTCCTTGGATCAGCATAAAAGCTAATCATGTACCAAAAGCAAAACCAAGTATTTAATTTAGAATAAATCAATGTTTCTTTTGGGGTTGGGGGGATGAGTGAAAGTGCTCTTAAAACCTGTTAACTAATATATCTTGGCTGGTATTTCTTCTAATCACCAATAATATGGTTGTATGGTGACTGGTGAGCGTTCCAATTCCCTACGTTACCTTTCCTCATTTCTTCTCAAGAGAACCTTCCTAAAATGAGCTAGAGAGAAATCTAATGAATATAAGGAAAATAAAGTGGTCAGGTAAAAAATATAGAAGCTGTAACATTGAGGACACTATTAAAGATCATACTTAATTTGCACCATGTGAATTTCGAGCTCGTAGCCAAAATGCTATAAATAGATTTTTGTTTTTCAGGATCCTACTAGTGAGTGTTTATAAGGAATTAATAAATATTTTTTTAATTGAAAATCACATTAGGGATTTAGTATTACATATCATAATGAGGGTATATTAATAATATTTTTAATATAAGTTTTTCACTTTTGATTATTTAACTATTACATTTGCCTTTTTTAACCATGATTTTGTGTATCCAAAACCATTGTTTTTTCTGAAATGCTCAACTTGAAAATGTAATCGAACATGTGGCTGTGTAGTAAATCAAACAAATTGAATTAATTGTGCAAGGCCAAAATATTCAGATTATTTTTCCACCGCCTAGAGAAGCTAGTAAACATTTAAAAGAGTACTGTGAAATGACATGCATATACATCTAAATATCTAATATTTAAATTCTCATTTTTTTATTATAAATTCAATTGAACCAAATAATAATCATTCAACTAAAATTTTAGGAATACGTTTTAGCCTTTTAGGAAAACCCACGTAATTAAGACTTACATAAAGTAATATTGTATAATTCTAGTATTGATCCTTAACATATGTATTAATAAATTATGGCAGAACCATAATTACCAAGATGTTTTTTTGTTCGTCTTCCATGTTTATCCTCTGCTAAAAACTGTATTGACCAGTTGTTACACTAGATTGGTCTTCTCGATGATGAAATGTACTGTTCCTTTTCCCCTATTTCGCTTAACCTTTTTCTTGAAGATCAGAAAAAAGAAATACAGCGTAAATGTAAAGATTCTTGGTTAAGGAGAAAGACAAGCAGAAGCATGTTTCCTTCGTCCCAAAGATCCAAGACTATTTGATGATAAAGATATTAATGTTTATAAATTTGGGAGCTAAGTGCTTTTTGAATTTGATGGTTTCCCCTTGTTATATTTCTAAGCGAGTGCGGTTCCTGGACCTTTATTTTCCTGCTTATTGATTAAAAATACCACTTGATGAAGTATTAAGTAAGGAAACCAAGGTCAATGAGTGGTGCTTCTTCTGAAAAATATTGAATTGCATAGACCTTTCTGTTTGGTTTTACTTCTTTTCTTATTTTGATACAGTTTCCTATTGTCCTACCCAACTTGTCAAACAGGAACAAAGAAGAAAAGTAAAAAAATACCAAATAAAATGAAATGGGATTTTGTTTCTTGATAATAATTAATTAACCCAACTAATTCCTAGCCATAAATAAAAAAAGGACTGAAAGAAAAATATCCATTAATTTAACAAATGTTTGACTTTTTCATTTTCTACTTTTATAATCTCATAGCTACATTATTGCACAATCAATCCCGAGCTCCAAGGCTGGTAAAGGAGCCTTTCTTTGAATTATAATAAGATATTTGGAGAGCTTTAATATGTCTTGATCTTCTATAGCTTGGATAAGCTACTTGATAGCTATCTCAAGTGGAATTAGTTCGTAAGTTAATAGTAGTTGATAAATTAGTTGAAATTTATAAATTATTTAAAAATTAAATTTTTTTTAATTAATCAATTCAATTAAAAGTGTTCGATAAAATTAATTAATAAATATTAAATGATATAAATAATATATTTAATTATTTGATTTCATATAATTTTTATTTGTTTCTAATAATTTATTATCTTAAAATGTAGGACTATAGTTTATTTTTAATTTTATATTATAAAATACGTAAAGATTTGCATATGATTTTAATTATATTGTTTAAAATATATATTTTTTAATAATTTTATATTTTTAAAATAAAATTTTAATAATATTATTTAAAAATTAATTTTTCTTTATAATTTCAATTTTTTATGAACTTTAATTTCATGATCAAATATTTTAATTAAAGATAAAAATATAATAATTATTAAAATAAATATTTTGGCATTAAAAAAGTAAAATTTTAAATTTTATAATAATTAACATTTATTTGATTATCATATGAAAGTGATAAAACATACAAAACATTTTTAATTAAAAAAAATAAGAAAGGATTTCAAATAAATTCGTAAAAGTAGAATTGAGAAAACATACAAAAACCTAATAACTTATATGTTAGCATATTTATAAGCTACTTAAAGCAACTTATGAAAATACAAATTTATTTTCATAAGTTACTTCAAATAATTTATAATATGTTACTAGCTTTTTTTATTTTTTTTAATTTACTCACTTTTTTATTTTTTAATCAAATAGTTAACAATATTATTTTATGTCATTTTATATATATAGTTAATCTTATCAAACACTTTCAATTTTAATCAATTTGCTTATAAGTCTTAAACTTTTTAGTTAATTTATAAGTTTTGACTAACTTATTAATTTTAGATAATTTATAAATTAATTTTATCAAACATAATCATATATCAAATAAATTTAAATTGGTCAAATTAACTTATAAGTTAATCAAAGTAGTTTATAAATTACTAAAATATTTTTCTAAACACACTCTAATGAAAATATACTTATGTATTTAATAAACAACCTATATTTTATTATTGACTAAAATTTATTAAAAATTATTTTTTTATAATTTTATTCTTATTTAATGAGTCTCATGATTTTTTAAATATTCATAAATTTTAATTAATAATTCAAATATAATAAAAAATATGTTAAATAATATATTACTAAATTTCTTGGTGTATGTGTACGTGGACAGGATCAACACTAAGTGTCAACTATTTTATATTTAAATCAATTAATATTATTTTTAAATATTACTTTAGTTCTTAAATATAATTTTTAAATTTTTTTTATTTTCTTTTTATAAGAATCTTTTTAAATTATCTCTTTTATTAATTATTTTTTATCCAAACATCTTTAATTACTTTATAATAAATATTATATTAACGAGATAAATTTGTTCTCTTTTTTATAATATTTACATTAATTAATTAGATAAAAAAAGTTAAAAGAAAAGAATAAAATAAAGATTTTCAATAAATTTAAGCATAATTTTAAAAATTAAATTAAATTAATTAAAAAATTTAATGCTATTAATTAAATTATCCAATTTTCTTAAAAAAAATATGAATTAGTTAAAAAAAATTATATTTAAAGGAAGGTAGTATTAATCAATTCAATTATTGCATTGGAAACTTGTATATAATTGATTAGCGTTTTAAAACTTCATGCAAATAAAAATCTAGTCAGTACTTTATTATTGTTTTATTTTAACAGTTAATATATTATTTAAAATATAACCAAATATCTATCGTTTGCTAAAGTATCAAGGATGTTCAAATTATGGAAATTTTGATATACAAAACAAAAAAGAAAATATCAAATGATTCAATGGTAGAATTAATCAAATTTTTTTTTTTTTTTATAAAAAATGATATTACGTAGAGCAAATATAATTATGACACTTAATGTCAATTGATATTGTCTTTTATATGTATCGAATTCCCTAACCACTTAATGATAATTTATAAATATTTTCCTTACTCTGTAAACACTTAAGTTGCTAAACTAAATGTAAAAAAATAATTTTAGGTCTCTAATTTATATATCATGTCAAGAATTCAAGCTAAATAACTTTGGTTTTATGAGGCCGGTGGAGAAGAGAAGCACTTGAGACTTGAGAGCCAAATAACATAAACTTTTGTATTAGAAATATCTTGTCTTGATGGAAAAAATGCCAGTTTTTATTGGTATGGTTTCAAATAAGAATCAGTTGGTTATGATATTGCGGTGAAGGATGGATACATTTTCAAGGCATTGACTATAGTTTTTCAAACTTTCATCATCAGCTCGTCAACATGTATATATTGGTGTCTGACAAACATTTCAATCGCTTAACATTTTATAATGCTTATAGTGAAACCTTAAGAAAGAAATATATCACTAACTGTTTATGTAGAGGTTAAATATTCAGAGAATCTCTTCCGCGGTAGTATGTCTCCCATTTCAAGTCCGTACAAACCCATTATGAACCATTTTGTCGCAATATTATTTCAATTTTAATTTAAAGGCAATCATCATGGAATATCTGAAATCCACGGCTGACTTATAAAGGAAAATATTCCTACATTGATGAGAAGGGAAAGAGCAAAAAGTCCGAAGCAAATGTCCTCAGCTGGTCACACGAGCAATGCAACATTTTGTTTTTGACTAAATGCAACATATGCGTCATTATTCAACCAAACTGAAGAAAAGAATGATGCAACTTTAATTTCCGTTTTTTTTTTTTTGCCGTTTATGATACGATACAGTGCAACATTTTCATTCTTAATTTGCATAAGTGCTAGCTACTAAAATAATAAATCAGAAGGCTCATCTTTTCTTCGTAAATGTATTTGCCTTTTATATTATCACGTTATTGACTGAATCAAAGCAATTTGTGTCTCCTTCGTACATTTTCCACGAGAATTCCCCAGTTAATTAATTACACAGTGGTAATTTTATTTTAAGAATTAATTACCAATGGAAGCTAGCAGTACATTTCCCATCAATATAATAAGATATGTTGGGATGGCTTGACAATGGAACATTTTCAAGGATAATGCCGACAAACTAAGAGGATGGAGACTTCTATTGATCAAATACTTGTAGCATCGGGTTCAAGTATTAAACTAATGGACCTATGAAAAAGCAGTGCATTTTTTTATGTTAAAGAAGAGAAAATTCATGTTACGTTTGTCTAGTTGCATGCATAATTAAACGCGGGTGACCGAACTAATCCAAAAAGGAAGACAGAGAAAGAGAAACCCTAGAAGAAAAATATGGAGTTGAAAATAGCCAGTGAGGGAATGGAGGGGGTGAGGTGTGTAAGACTTTTTGTCCTTTTAAGAATCACATCAGCCATACTTTGCTACCTATAAATCATACCCTTCCTTCCCCGTAGTTTCCTAACAATCCTAACAAAGTTGATATTTGCTTCGACAAAAAACAGAAGGAGAAATATAATCAGAGAGAGATAACAGCACAAAAAGATGGGTAGAGCTCCATGCTGTGACAAGGCTAACGTGAAGAAAGGACCATGGTCTCCTGAAGAGGATGCTGCACTTAAAGCCTACATTGAAAAGAATGGAACTGGTGGCAATTGGATTGCTCTTCCTCAGAAAATTGGTACACTCCTCTCTTATATATATTTTTTAATTCCTCGTAAGAGTATTTATTGAGACCAAGAGTAATCCTATTTAGTTTGGCTTTGGAAAGATGAACTTTGGTTATAAATTTATAATTAATAATCATATCATCGATTAGTGCAAACCTTATTGATGGATACAAATAATTCGCAGGGCTCAAGAGATGTGGAAAGAGTTGCAGACTTAGGTGGTTAAATTACTTGAGACCTAATATCAAACATGGTGGATTTACTGAAGAAGAAGACAACATCATCTGCAGCCTTTACATTAGCATTGGTAGCAGGTCCTTCTCTCTCAAAACCCCCGTCTCTATCTACGAGCCTGTGCTGTAGTTTTTGAACATAATTGTTTGTCCTTTTTCTTTGTCAATAGAATCTCTCTAGCTAGCTCCACATGTTTTTTCTTTGGTTATTCCTAGAGATTAACTAAACATGTTCTACATAATCTATGTGTATAGGTGGTCCATAATTGCTGCTCAGTTACCTGGAAGGACAGATAACGACATCAAGAACTATTGGAACACTAGATTGAAGAAGAAATTGCTAGGGAGGCGCAAACAATCTAACTTCAGCGCAAAAGACACGAATAATGGAATAGAGGAGAATTCTTATTCAAATGCCCTAAGCAGTTCAGCTCTTGAAAGACTCCAACTGCACATGCAACTTCAAAGCCTTCAAAACCCTTTTTCTTTCTACAATAACCCTGCGCTGTGGCCTAAGTTGCATCCATTCCAAGAAAAGATGATCCAGAGCCTGCAATCTTTGAATGATGGCTCTAGCCCTGTGATGCAAAATGCTTTGCCTTCCCCACATGTCGAACAAGGACAAAAAGATGAGTTCTATAAGCCTCAACATGATGGTGCAAAGATAAATAACCCACAGGTTCATCTTTTGGAGAATATTCCTTTGAGTAACAGTGGAGTTCCCTTTCTTGCTTCTGGGAGTAATAATAATCCAATGCACTCGAGTCTAGCACCAAGAGCTGAGGCTGTTGAACAGATTAAAAATGTAGGATTTCAGCAACTTGGTGCACTGCAAACTGAACTAGATGACATTCTCAACAACAGAACAATGGGTTATGTGCCCCAGGAAGATCATGATGTGGCTGGGTTTGATTGTTTCAGAGAGATGAATGGCTCAAAGGACAGCTTGATTTGGTGGTCCAATGATTCTGACGCCAGATCAGCATCCTCAAATTCCTGGGATTCATCTACTACTCCAGCTCTTCTAACACAAGGGATGTTCCAAGATTATGAACTGGGTTACAGTCTGTAGTGATCACATGGATTTTACTTTCGATCAGGTTATGCAAATTTGTTGTATTAGTCATAAGATGTGGAAAGAGGAGAATGAGTAGTAACAGGTCCTGTAAACAATATCATAAGTATATAATAATGTAAATTTAATGTCTGAGTAATTAATGTAGAAACTACTGTAGTTTGTTCTGAATAACCTCAAGGCACTCGATATATATATTCCTTAAGCTTTAAATAAATGTTCCTTTATTTTGTTTCTAACTGAGATTCTATTTAATACAAATACAAGGTTCAAGAGAACCTCAAATATACATATAAAATACTGGGATTTGGGAAACTTATCCATGATGTGCCTCCCAAAAAATGCATTTGATCCAAAGCTATATATATATATTCCTATGATTCTGCGAGATTCACTCATAAATATATGTATGTAAAAGAAGAATGTCATCTTACTTCTTGCTGTGTTATACTGGTAATTTAATATATATCAAACGGTTAGGGTTGGTAGGAAGAATAAAAGCTGGCTTTTCTGAGCTGTATGGGTGGGTATTAGTAACAAAAAGAAGCAATCAGTTCTTGATAAAATTGTGGACCTAAAGGCGATCATCTTCTTCTGTTTGTTTTGCATACTTAGATGAACATTACCTAATGTGAATTCTCACAGAAATATCAAAAATATATATGAACAGGTCTTTCATTGGCTTCATTAGCTATTACACAAGAAATGTCAAGTTAGGGTGTTAAATAAAGATTCCTACGTACTCCTAGTTATAACATAGTACCAAAAAAATCTTTCATCAAGCTAAAATCGGCTTTTCTCAAAGGTGGGTAATCATGTATGGCATGGCTATACCAAGTTATGGAGAACTTTCTTGTTGGTCGTTTGCATCCTACTCGGTTTTCTTTGTGACAATAGGAAGTATTGAAACTTCAGTTATACACATTTTGCGATTTTTTTTTTCTTTTTCTATAAACGCATAATGCTATTTTCTCTGTCAACAAACAGAATGTGAATGTAAATCATGTTTACTGGGTACTATCTTCTTGAACCAATTAATCTGTCGTTCAAGTTGAAATATTTATTCCTATGTCGGAAGAATGGGGTTTTGCTTACGTGCTTCTGTGAAACCCATGGCCATTTTTGTTATTTTGCTCTACTCTTGGAGCTTTGGGGAATAAATTTGCAGCTCTTTTTGCTCGTGTGAAAGGAAACAAATTTTGTATTAAATAAAAAAATATATTTTCCCTTTTTGGTCGATACACATTCAGTGCAAAGAAATGTATAACACTGTTATTTTTACATCAGTATTTCACTTAACTAGCTAATTTGTAAGATCCATATGAAATGCCTGATTAGAGTATAATGTTAAGAATATGTACGTCAAGATTTAAAGATAGTAATTAGATAAATTAGAGTAGTGGAATCGTCTATTTATTTAAAACTCAAAGATAATGTAAATTTATTTTGATAAAATAATTTAAATTACGTCATTTTGTTTTTAAAAATATATGGCTGTGGGCTTTTCTTTTTTTTGAGAAAATGTATCAAAAGCTAATTTTAACAAATTTAAATTTCTATTAATTGTATTGATTTTCCAGTAGGACATTATTTTTTTATTAAACAACATCTGGAAAAAAGAGTGAAAAGTAAAAGGACAAAATTTTAATGCAATTTCTTACGTATCAATGAATATATAAGCTATGAGAAACAATGCTTTTCTTATTTCTAGGGTCTAGAAACCTGTAATCTCTTGGGAGTTGGGGCACATATGTTCAAATAAACATGCTGGCTGAGCTAAGGGGAATTTTTCATGCTTTGAGGATTGCATGGTCTACAGGTTTTAGAGGGTTTGTTTTAGAATCAGATTCCAGGTGTGCCATTTCCTTCATCCAATATGGTTGTCGCATAGCACATTCAGTTTTCACTTTGGTTCATGACATATGAAAAAGGGGGCTGGTGGAATCTTTCTCAGCAGTTTTGTTAATACATATGAGCCACAACAGGCCCAATACAAAAGGAGCAGGGCGCTAAGCCCATACTGGAAAAATAACAGGATGGAGATGGCCCAACACAAGGGAAGCTCTTTTAAATATTTGACTTAAAATAAAAGAGTCAAGTTGAGGGACACATTTTGAATAAATTATAAATTTAGTTTATGAATTAGTTCACTCTCTTTTTTAAGTATTTTTTAAATTACTAAAATTATATAAGTAGTCTCTAAAGCATATAAACATCTAATAAACTCCTTCATAAATTATCACTCATTATAGTTTGTGTTTTTATGGAAGATTTTTCATGTGAATCAACCTATATATAAACATCTAAAAATTAATCTAATGAAACATTTTACAGTGTGGAGAAAATCAATTTTTTTTTTCAATTTGCAAATTTAGAATTACAATCAGGAGACGAGCAAACATGCTTCACACAATTGATTATGATGATTAATTGAAGACACTTCTTTAACCATTTCCTTTTCTTCCTAACATTCTCTTTGATATAGATAAGAGAAATAAAATGAATGGAAATAATCCAGCCTAGATCTTTAACTCTTCAATGACACACGCCACATAATCAAACTTCAAAGCCAGGGAATGAAGAATCTTCTCCACTACAGGAGCATATTCTATTTTATCTCCATATCTATCCTGCCTTTACTCTCGAGCAATAATTTGAAATTCATTCGGATTCCTTCATCTTCAAAGCTTTAAAATCACCGTAGTAATTGAAGTCTTATCTTCTTCACTTTGCCAATGCCTTGGAGGGATGTCTCCAAAATCTCCCAAGCTCCCTTCGAATCTAGTAATAGCACAGGCAATTTTCTAGAACATGGAGTCATCCAAACATTGATGGATAGGAGTAAGGGCTTGTTGATGATCCTTCTCCCTTGTCTTTCACAAGGCCTCCTTCTCATTTTTGAGACAGCTTTTCTTCAGTTTGTGGCTCCTCATCTTCTTTCTACAATCCCTCATAAACCTTGAAAGTCAAGCAATGCTTTCATGCGAGTACCATTTTTTATAATTATCTTTTGTAAGAAGAGGAAATTGGAAAAGTAGTATATTCATTGCTTGTCATCCTTCAACATTTTCTTTTTCTTTTTCTATCAAACTCTCAATGTTTCTCTCAACTCTAGATCAAACCAAGTTATAGATATTACTTTATTAGAGAAGAAAGAAGAGATTTCTAGGAGAGAACTCGAACTTGCTTGATTACAAATGTGAAGTACATAGAAGTTTTATAAGTACAATATAGAGAAGTCTAGATTCACTTCTAAGAACTTAATTAAAATTCACTATAGATATTTTCTCCACTATCTATTTTTTTCTAGACTTGATTTACCTGGAAAATTCTAGAATCATTGTAGATTTTTCTAATTTCAAATTATATATATCATATATATAAACAACTAATATTATCTAATTTAAGATTTCAGAATGTGGAGAAATCGAAGCCCATTATTTTGTTGATTTGCAAGTTCAGGAATACAATCAGGGCCCTTGTTCTACCTAGAACCAAATACGTGTGTATTGATTTAGCTACCGTTTGGAAAACAAAATCCAAGGTTCCATATTTATATTCTTAATTATTTCAACCTTGCAATTGTGCCTGCAAAAAGCTTCTAAAACCCTAGTGCTTTGGATTATTGCGGCGGGTAAATTTTGAATGTGCGGCAGCAAATGCGCCTGCGATTTTGTTGCGGAGACCTCTAAAACCATGTTGCGGGTGTAATTGCTCATAACTTGAACCTGTGATGATCTCTGAAAAAATACAGAAATTCTTTGTAGAGTCACCTTCAGGTCCCGCTGCTGCTATTGCGGATTCCTTGAGTTCCACTATCTTTTGCCGCATCATCTTCCCTTTCTCACTTGACATGATTAATTCCAAAATTCTCAGAGTGCCTTCTTTAGTTAAAACCCCATTTTCAAGTCCCACACCAATCTCCCACGCATGCTCCAGCGTCGCTGTGTTCAACATCTGGTCTCCAAAAAATGGCCTACTAATCATCGGTACACCACCAACCATACAATCCAAAACTGAGTTCCACCCACCATGTGTCATGCACACACCAACCGCTGAATGTTTAAGGATTTGCATTTGTGGGGCCCACCCAACAACCTTCCCTTGTGTTCTTGTCCTTTCCAAGAACCCTTGTGGCAATTGTTTCTCAGGATTGCCTCTAAATGCCCAAATAAACGGATATTTCCCTTCTTCCAAGGCTTCTGCCAATGCAGTCAACTCATGGGGTGGTGGCACTATCACACTCCCAAAACTAATGTACACTACTGACCCTTCCTCTTGCTTGTTTAACCACGGTAAGCACCCCTCCTCATCCGGGGCAACAGAATGTGGCGTTGTCAAAATGAATGGACCAACGTTCAGTAGCACCTGGAGCCTCGATTCTAGCTCCTGCGCGATAGGAAGGTGCACTGCAGTGAAAGAGTTTATGACAACTGCGGTTGCCAGCGGCAACGCTTCTCCCATTTTCTCTAACATCATTGAAAAAGGGTCTTCTGGCTCTTCGGCTAATCCTGCAGGCAAGTCAGAAGCCTTTATCCCAGAGAAACCAGTAAGGAAATCCACTTCTTTGTCTTCACTGACTGCAAAACAAGAAAAATATAATTCTTATTAATGCATGCAGTCAATCATCTTGAAGCACGCAGGCACATTACACTAATTTTATAACAGAATTGGTGCAATTAGTTATTCAACCTTATTTTTATTTAAATTAAATTAGACAACTTTTTTACACGTATATCTAATCAAGCTTAGAAAACTGAAGAGAAATTAATCAACTCAACCTTTTTTTTATAATTTGTAGAACTGAAAGTAGTATTTTTCAATTAGAATTGAATAATCTAAGTTAATATTTAATGTAATAATCTGGATTATTGTAATAAAACAGTCATTCCGATTAAGTTTATAAAAAGTTCAATTATGTGAAGAGATGATAAAAAATTATTAAATATATACCTCCATCGGGGCCCAACTTTTCCCTGATATGCGGGGCGGAAATATGTGCAAGGAGAGGGTGAGGCCCAGCGGTCCACAGAGGAACCCACTTGGCATGCATTTCCTTAGCCATGTCAGCACAAAACCATAAAAACGCGTCAGAAACCAAGCAAGTGATGTGCCTCCTCGTCTTTGCGACGGCTTCATCCATGGCACTCCTAAAGTTGGCGGGCATGGCCTTGACGAAGAACTCAGCGGGGTCTTGGGGGTTCCCTGAAGGCACATAATTCTCTGGCAACCCATCATCCACGTCATAAGGCTTTATGTTGAGAAGCTGCTCCTCGTTGAGGCCAGCGAAGACTGAGGCATTGGACCTTTTCGTGCTGAAGAACGAGAACGTGACCTCGGGAGCTTCTGCTGCAGCTCTACGCACGAGGCTGAGGAGTGGAGCCGCATGTGTGCCATAGGGAAACGCCAAAACAGCCACATGTCTGTCGTCGGTAGGGCAAACAGTCATGGTGGCTAGGGTTAGCGTTAGACACTATGCACTTCTTCCTTTACTCACAATATTGTTATTCTTGTCTTCTCCTCTCCTACCTTTGACAATTTTCTGGTGCGTGATCCATAGGTTATTGTATTATGGGGCGGCAGAGTGAAACATGCATGTGTTATGTTGGAAGATGGTAACTAACTCAGCTGTTTGTTTATGTGCCAAGAACATATATGATATGCATGATTATGATGTTTAGGTGTTTGATGAAGGCGAGTGCTGAGGAGGGAAGGTGTATGAAAAATGGCATTAACTAACCTCCAAAGTGCATCATGTGTTCCTGCGGAGACTACCTGTTAACAATGAGGTATAACCTACGCGGCCGGTTCTGCACGTTTGTTTTTCTGCAAATGAATTTGGATGGTCAACGTATTGAACCACCACCTGCCTTAATTTTCTTGGTGTATCATTCGTCGCTGTGTATCTAACCGAAACACCCTAAATATAGTTTCCACACAAAAATAAGAAATGGGGCCTGGAAGTTATCTCATTCTCCTGTTTTCTTTCTTTTTTTGTACCTAGTGTTTTTTTTTTCTTTTCTTTTCTGAAGTTGCATGCTAGGATGTGTTTAAAAGCTTGTTTGCTTAAACTAAAATTGAAACACACTAAGGAATCAGTAGGTAACTTTCATTTTTCTTCCATTTCGTCATTTTTCAAATCATAGCTAGGCTTCAAATTTAGGCCAATGGATTGGCTTCACTCATAAGCTAACTAACTACATCAATTTTTACGAAGAACTCGATTTCTTTTATATGGTCTTAAGAATATTAAAATTGATTGAGGGTTACTCTAAATTGATATATTCTAATAAAAAAATAATTTTTTTAATAAATAAATATTTAAATTAAAAGAATTGAAAAGGTTATGTTAAATTCTTTAGTAGAAAATGAGTTTTTCTAATTTAAAAACTTATCTCAATTCATTTTTTAATTTGTGTTTGATCAAAATGAAACAATTTTTTAATTTATTGATTGCATGAGAAGTGTAACTTGAATCCTTAAATTTACTTAAAATGTGACTCAAAACATAAATTAAACAAATTAGATTGTGACATAAAAATATTCAATTTTTACACATATTTTAATGAAATTATTTGATTTTTAACTATATTGATAGAAATATATAATTAACAAAATCTCTTAATCAATTTTAAGATTTATAAAATCATTTAGAAAAACCTATGCACAAAAATTTTTAAGTTCTTCACAAAGGAATTTTAATTTTTGTAACTTTTTAAATATCATTGTGGCGGTTAACAACACTTCTATGTTAATTACATGTGCAGAAACCTGTTCTAACTAGTAAGAATTGTTTTGTGGAGTTTTTAACTATTATTATATTAAAAGTTTCAATAGCATGAGTTCTAAATTAATAACAAATTCAACTAAATATAAAAGATAAAATATTAAATTAAATTTTTTAAAACATAAAAAATAAATTAAATATAATAAAAAATAAAAACTAAAAGTGTGATGTAGACCAAAAATTATAAAGGTCTGTTTAAAAAATCAGACAAAATATAGGAATTTAGTAAATAGTGCTATTTGTCAAATAAAATTCTATAATTTATGTCCGTTTTTAATATATTTATACAATTTAGTAAAAGTTAATAAAATCTAAAGATTAACATGCAGACAATTTCAATATATTACAAAAGCTAGTTCGTAATAATGTTGACAAATTTGATACATTATGGAAACGATTTTTATAACATATTGTAAAGTGACTATTTTGTATTAAGATTTGTCCCGTTACATAAACTAGTTTCTGTAATATATTGATTTTATCAACATTACAAAAATTAATTTCTGAAATAATCGCATGACTTTTTAAAAGTTAGTTTTCAAAAAATTGTAGGTTATTGAACAAAACACATCGTATAAAAATAGTTGTATGCTTCCAATTTATTTGCGTTAATAAAATCATATCATTGTACATAATAATAGTGTTATAAGAAATACAGTGTAGTTAATATCATTATAATTAGCCAATGGTAATATCTGCAAATTTTTGTTTCATAGTTACAAATAATGAGTTGAAATGTTGTATGTGACTTAAATATAGAGTTTTTCACAAATGAGCATCATCATGAAATCTTTGTGCCATTGCAAAGTAGCAAGAGGTAGTCTCATACTTAAAAAAAATTATAAAATTATCTAAGAATCAAATAAAGTTAGTGAAAAATCATATTTAATACAAAGAATGAAACTAAATAACAAAATAATGCGATATACTGTACCTATAACAAATGATAATTATGAAAAAGGCAATGAAAATAATATGTTAATTTAAGAAAAATAATGATGGTTAAATTTTAAGAAAAAATATATCATGCATTTGTCTGCGGATAAATGGATCAATATTAAGTAATATCTAGAAGCAATTACATAACTCATCTAAAATGGTCATGAAACGTGTCTTTTTGTCTTTAACAACAAACAAATATATCTTTAGTTTAGATACTTGTTGCTCTATGTCAAAAGTTTGAAATATACATATGTCAATGTCAAAGTTTTCTAATCAAATCAATATGATTGAATGAAAAAAAGAAGGAGAGAAGTAGATATATTTAATAAGAAAATAAACAATAAAACATTAATAACGGTTTTAGTTATTGAATTTTTAAAAAAATTGTTTTAATTTCTAAATAAAATATTGACTAGTAAAGATTTCTAAACTTTTATTTTGTTACATATTTTAGCTTTTATTCTCTGTCGTTAAATTATACCGTTAATCAATGATATAACATTAAATTTATTAATATTTTATTATATTTTGTGATGGTTAATTTTTTATAGTTAAAAATTATAAAAAAAATATTTCACAATAGTCTTTAATAAATAAAAATTAATTTTTAGAAATTAAAAATTGTCACAAATTGTTAAGTCAAATCTAAAAATTAAGAAATTACTAAATTACATTAAAATTGTAATTTTAATATAATGTTGCGTTTTTAACTGTCACAATATCATTATTTTTATAAAACTTAAAAAACTATAATTTAATTTTTTCTTATATAATAATTT